>BQNB010009411.1:68807-81413 GCA_026074375.1 Tanacetum coccineum | reverse complement strand
TCTGTAACTTGTGTGTATGAACTATAAAGTAGCACCCAAGTGGTATTCCGCTGTGTTGTTGTGATTTTGGGGGTGTTACATATTTGGAAACAGATAAGTCTAAATCCTTACAATATCTAACAAGGGTTATGTGTGCAAGGTCACATGGATAATAATTTCACAAAAAGTATGCTAAATTTTTTTAAAATTTAGGCATAAATTAAGCATATTAAGCATATTATTGTGAAAACACGGACAAGTAAGCGTTCTAAGTCTCCTCCCCCCACTTGAGATATACAACGCCCTCATTGTATAAATATGAAATTAAATATAGAAAATATAAAAAATCAGATCGGGAAACTTCCTTGAGATTTGCTTGGTATGATCCTCCATGTTGCATTTATGAGCAAGATTGTGTGTGCAAGAGCGTCTGAATCCTAGCATGAACAGCATGCACACAGTAGTTCCAGAATGTAAGCATACCACTAATCACGTTGCATTGCTCAGCAAGCTCCTGTATCAATTAATAAGAAAACTATGCAATTCTATCTCGATTGCATCTGCTTGGTTAGAAAATAAAATCATAGAAAGCGAACAGGAGATCGATACGCCGTATCTTAACATGTGTTAAAATCCTAAGTACGAGTTAGATTAACTAATACGCTGTATTCGTTTAACGAATACGCCGTATAGAAAATCTAGCAGAAAAGTTTTTTAAATGCAAAAAATTAAAAGATTGGATAACGTCCAGACATTCGATACGTCGTATGTGGTGGTACAGATACGCTGTATTGATGTCTGGGAAGACAGAATCGATAATAAAATGAAAAACAGCCGGGTTGTCTCCTAAAAAGCACTTTTCTTTCAGCTAGTCTTTAATTTTGACTTTTTCCTTCAGCTTCTTTACTCCTTGGTGCGTGTCACAGTCCACCCCTCGTTCTTTTTCCAAAAAATTTCTTGGTAGATGTGAGACACACTATCTTCGCTCCTTTCCCAAGCATTGTATTCGCATGATTTTATAGCAATGTATTCTTCGTTAGGTCCTAATGAATACTTTATAGCTTCAAAATTCTTGGCTTTGTACACCCTTTTATTAGGCTGCTTTTCATTCATATTTTCTGATTTGGGCGCTTTGTTAAGAATAATTTTTTCTAATTCACTTTTGTTTCCCTTACGCTTCTTTCAGCGCTGTTCATCCTCTCTTTCAATGTCATTTTTTCATGAGCTTCCAAATAAGGTTTGTAGAATGAGTCAGTATTAGTTTTAGGAGGGTTTTCTTAGTCTGATTCTTCCCATTCTTCATCGCTTGATACGATGTCGTCTATTAGTTCTTTATGCCAACTTTCATTTATCCAAGAATTCAATAACGCTTTTTTAGTTCCATCATCCTCTCTCCTATAGTTTTTGAATTTTGAATTAACTTGAGATATGAATTCATGGTAATCACGCTCGTCGTTATCATCGTCGTTCAACATTTCATCTTCGCCATCGCGAGATAAGGGATAAAATTTACAGAAAAATTTCTCAACTATATCTTCCCAAGTAGTGATTTTGCCATCCTCCTCATCTATCCACCATTGTCTTGCATCATCAGCCAATAAGAGAGGAAAAACCTTCATGCATAGACGATAGGTGTCCACATTAGGAGTTTTAATTAAATCAAGTATTTCAAGAACTTCAGCAATGTGGTCGACAACGTCTTCATCAAACATTCCATAGTATGCATTTCTTTGTAATTCCATTAGAAATTCCTCGCTGAGTTCAATATCCGTATCATTGTCCGTTTTTGGTTTAACAAGATTTGATTCAGCTCGAGCTTTTTCCTTGCATTCCTTTAGAATTAGTTTTGTCATAACTTTCATTGTATCTTCTTTGATCAAAACTCTATGATTAGCACAATTTGTAACAAAGGTAAAAATATCAGCAGGATTTGCTCAGAAGAAACAAAATACAGAAAACAAATCACGAAAAACAAATACAAAAAATCACGTCCTGCTGCAGTATCAGATGATCAATATGCCGTATTCAATTGACTGAATATGCCGTATAGATCGGTTGAATACAAATACGCAGTATCTGTTATGACAACTTAATACGCTGTATCTAATGATTTAGAATACGACGTATAGATTAATCGAACCGAATACTGTCAAAACAGAAATAATGCAAAAAAACTAAATATGCAAAAATATACGATGCAAACTAATCTAAGTTAAATTAGACTGAAAATACCAATAAAAACAAAAATTAAAGTTTCACTCCCCGGCAACAGCGCCAAAAACAAATCTTGATGTGTCTTCGTGTAGGTGTTATTTTATTTATCAAGTTTTACTATTTATATTTTGCCAACTTTACTTAAAACAACACTTTAACGGGTAGTGTACCCGATCAGTTGTAGCTTCATTGGTAAGTAGGGTGTCAATCACTAAGAGCGAGAACTAATTCTTATGTCTATCACTATTTTAGTTATCTAAGTTATTATATTCTATGTTAAACCTATGCTAAACCTAAGTTAATCCTAATTATAATGGATAAAGTAGGTTTTCAGTGTGAGAGACTGGCACGGGTTTTGTTGGTGACTTAACGCTACTTAAGCTACTCTAATGTACAAAAGAGATTATTCATAGGACAGAGGAATGGTTCAAGCCTATGGTAAGGAAACTGTATTAACCATGATTAATCCGATAAAACACAGGTTTGTTTATTAGTGCAATGGCTATCTTATTGTTGTCTGATATATCATTTCTAGATTTAGGCGGAACTTCTTCCTAAAACATAGACATGCTAATTCTGTCACAATTAGGCACATCCACAAAAAGTATTCGCGGTTGGTTATAATCTATCTTAGAAGTTTAATGCGGGTGATCTCACTGACGACTAGCTCACGGAGACTTTACTAACTTACTGCTTAATGACCTTTTATATACTAGTAGTCCACTAGCCCCAATCTATCCTTTAAGGAATAAAAACGTTATTTGTTAATCCTAGGTCACCCTCTAGTCCAACTTGTTCACTAAACCTTAAAGGGCAGGACAATACATTAATTTGTGATCTTATTATTCCATATATTTAGATTTCAGATATGGAGAGCTATCATGGTATCTAGCTAACTCTTTATTTGTATTCCTAGACCCACTTGAATGATAGGTCGCATACTTAAGTACATAAGCGAGTATAAATTGATAAACATAAGCCAACACACAAGAAAATAAGAGGCAATCAATATAAACAAAACCAAACGTTAAATCTTCATAAACATGGCTAATACCTAAAGGTATTAGTTTATAACCATTGTAATTACAAATACAAATGTCATAGATGAATGACTAAGGTAAACTAACCAAGTTAATGAACGATACCAACAACCGAACGCGTATTTAGAGTATAAGGGAATTATACGATGTTTCCTTTGTGATTAAGAGCTTTGCTTGACCTTCTCTGCTCTTCTCAGCCTCTAAAAACCATCCTTTATTATTAGGGTTTCGAAAATATGGTTAAGCACACCCTAAATTCGTGTTTAGGGTTTTGTATTTATAGCTTCTAGAATTAAGTCGATACGTCGTATCCGTTGAGGTTGATACGGCGTATTGGAGTTTCCTTGGAGTAGGGACCACATTTGTCATCTTCCATAATGTTCTTCGAGTATATCTTCTTTGATATGACGTATGATGCATTCTGAATACGGCGTATAGGTGATTGTGTCTTCGTGGTTTCTTGCGAAGTTTAGGCACAGATACATCGTATCTTCTTGATGGATATGGCGTATTGAATGTCAGATCAATAGGTTTCTTGATTTCTTCCTTTAAGTTCCAAAATGTGCGCCTTTTAGCTAATCTTCACCAATTGCTCCATAATTACTTCAAATAACTAATGTAAAAGATTAAGTACCAATTCATGCAATAATTATATCAAATGGGTTATTTACATGGAATAAATGATGCTATAAAAGTGACTTTATTTGATGTCATCAATAACCCATGGCCTAGTGAACCCTATGATGATGAGAGAGACAATAGTGATGGTAAAGACACAAATCCATCATCTACAGAACCTGTAGTGAAACGTGCAAGTGCAGTTCTTACTTCCACATCAGACCCTTCTGTCTCTACCAGCATTAAAAGTGCTGATAGTTCAGATACTTCAAATTTTAAACTTGATAGTGCTGATAAGCTTGGCAGTATAATAGTAGAAGGTGGTGCAGATGATGGTGGTGCAGTCGTGCGTGATGATGAAAATATATCTGAGGGTGAAGGTTTAGACTTGTATAACTTTGATATGTTGTTTCAAGAAAGTGTTAGTCAAGACCAACTCGAAGGGGGTCAATCTATTAGGAGGTCTAGTAGAAAGTCTGTGTTACCTTCTAAGTTGAAAGATTATGTCGTAGATGGAAAAATTAAATATAGTATTAATATTGTAGTTAACTATTCCAATCTAAGTTGTGATAATTTCTCTTTTGCTACAAGTCTTAATAAACTTGTGAGCCTAAGTCTTTTAAGGAGGTTGTCCTTGATAGTAAATGGGTTGATGCCATGAACTCTGAGATAAAGGCCTTAAATAGAAATAATGCATCGGTCTTAACTGATTTGCCTAAGGGTAAAACCCATTGAGAGTAAGTGGATTTGGAAAATGAAATACAAGTCTATAGGTGAGATAGAAAGTTATTGATAACGCCCAAATTATACATGTTTTCGGTGGCGTTATTTGCATATATTTAATCATTTCTCGTGAACTTTTGATACTTAATAGCATGAATTTCTTGCAGGTTCACTTGAAGATATCCCAGAGATAAACACAACAAAGATCGAGTATTTATGCTAAAGAACACAACATAAAAAAAGAAAGATAAAATTCAAGTTCTAAAGTGCAAAAGTATGCCGCACTTACCAATTGTGCACCGCACTTCTCCTCAAGTCAAAGAATTAAAGACTTGGTTAAAATTCAGCATTAACTCCACAAGTACGCCGCACTTACTACCTTGTGCACCGCACTTCCCGCCTGATTATGAAGAATTAATGAAGACTTAAATGCTACTACATTAACTCCCTAAGTACACCACACTTACAACCTTGTGCGCCGCACTTTCTTAATAAAACATTTATTACCCTCGCATTTAATCACTAAGTACGCCACACTTACAACCTTATGCACCGCAGTTTTACCCCTGACTTAGCCTATAAATAGGGGACGAAAATCACACATTTCATTCATCCCTCATCCCACAAATCCTTCCTCTCTTTATTACTCAATCATCTCATTGAGAAATTCTTCATCCATTCCACCATAAACACCACACCCTTTTGAAGATTCAAGATCAAACGATCAAGAACAAAGTAGAATATCAAATTAGTATATTGGAATAATGGAATTTCATGTTGAAGCATCTTATGTTATGAACCTCATAGCCATGAAAGGCTAAATCTCTCATGACTACTCGGTGATGTTATGATAATGAATAAGTGTTTGGTATGATCGTGATCTCTTTAATCTCAAGATTATGTTGCAATCATGTTATATCTTATCTTATCAATTTTTGCTTATCAACTTAGATTATATAATCATACCGATATAGGTCGAAAGACCCGTTATGATCTATGTGGTTTTAAAGATTTGTCTATGGTCTTTATCATATGTGTTGAGAAATCCACTTTTGTAAATTGATAAACAAAATAAGTTTTGATATAATAAGTAACTAAACTATTTGAGTGACACATTTGGTCTAGTCTACTAAATATAAGTCTTGACTTAATTAAGTTAATTTGTGAAAACATTTTCTGACGAGAAATCCTTTTTATAAGTTAAAGGTTCCATTCTTTCAAGATCATTTCCAACACTTATAACTTATTTTCAACTATCGAGTAGTCGCCTTATTATCATTGTTAAAACAAAAAGGTATTTTCAAGTTAAAGGTTTTTTTTTTTTTTTTTCTTTCTGATTATCTAAACACTACTCAAATCTTTGTGGACGACCTGGTCTTACCTAAAAAGATTATACTGCATATGTGGGTTATACTTTTACCCGTGTGTTTCCCTATAATAAAATTGGTATTTTCAGTCATTATAAATTTAAAGCTTTTGAAACACATCAAAGTTTTTGGCGCCGTTGTCGGGGATTTTTAAGCTGTTTTGTAGTCAACCCTAGAAAATTACTTTAACTCCTCCTCTTTTTCAAAAATCGCCGTACAGTTTTCTTGCAAACTGACCCTAACAATTTCTCTCTTGGATGCATACATGTGCTTCCAATTCTGAACTTGTTGAACCTTTACATGAACCTGAACGTACTCTGAATCGGAGACTTCATCGATGAAACATGAGAGTTCCATACGATCAAAGAAACAATCAACCATAACACCCGAGAATTGACAACCCGCCAATTCTTAACATCAACTATTTCCGTCACTTTCTTGATATTCTTTGAAACTACGATCCAATGGATGATGAACCTATGTGGGCTACCGACCGTGTTGTCGCTCCGACTCCCGGTTCCGCAATCACTCTTTCTGAAACTGCAAATGAGTTTGCCATTAAAGGTAACCACTTGACCCTTGTCAAAGGAAACCAATTTGATGGTAGAACCAAAACCGATCCTCATAAACACATTCATGAATTCCTCAAAATCTGCAATATGTTTAAATACAGAGATACTAAAAATGAAGTTGTCCGCCTAATGATGTTTCCCCTATCACTCACTAGAGAAACACAAACATGGCTGAACGAACTCAATGAAGGAACTATTAAAATGTAGGATGAACTTCAAACTACTTCCATTAGCCGATTCTTTCCCCCAGCTCTTTTTGACTGACTCCTCGGAGAAATTCGTGCCTTTTCTCAACATGAAAACTAATCTCTGACCGACGCTTGGCTTCGTATGAAAGAAATGCTTCGAAATTGCCATGGTCATAACCTTTCCAAAGGTAATATTATCAAAATCTTTTATCATGGTCTCAACAAAATAACCCAAGAAGTTCTGAATGCCGCAGCTGGTGGCATTTTCCTCTATAAAACGCCAAATAAAGCTTATCAGCTTCTCGCAGATAAAGTCTTACTCAAGCTCGATTGGGATAAAAATAAAAAACCAAATCATCTCTTAAAAAAACTATTTCTTTCGCCGATTAAGGTAATAGTAATTCTGATACTGACAAAATTATGGCCCGAATGGATGCCATGACCATTAAAATGGATGCTCAGTACAAAGAACTCCAATCTCGTGCTAAACAACCAACATCAAATCTTGACAATGATGACATACCCATGTCCCGTGAAGAAGAAGCTAAATTCATGCAAACCTTTCGTAAGACTCATTTTTACAATGATTACCGCGACTGAGACTCGAATCGCGATAATTGGGGTTTAAACGGACATAATGATTACAATCGAGACAACTACCGATCCAATACCGATGATAAACCTTACGATCTTTAGAATAAAATTAATGATTTCATGAAGTCTCAGCAATCAACAAACGCCTTTGTTAAAGAAACATTCATGGACCTCAAAACTCAACTCGAAACAATAGCCAAAAATCATCAAGCTTCAATCCAGAATCTTGAAACTAAGTTTGACAGACTTGCTGACAAGCAATCTAGATGACTTTCTGGATCTCTTCCAAGCAACACTCAACCAAACCACAAGGTAGCAAAGCTTACCAACGGCCGCAAGCTCATAACGAGCATGTAAATGCCATATTTACAAGGAGTGGTAAATTCTATAATCCACCAGAAAACCTGAATGAAGAACAAAACAAAACTGAAAATCCTATCAACTTCGATAGCGATGATGAAGACGATGAATCTACACCACAATCAAAGATTCAAACCAAGAAACCAGTTAAAGAAACACCATTACCCAAACCATACAAACCAAAAATTTCGTATCCTTAACGCCTTAGAAAAGAAAAAATAGAGGCACAATACGGAAAATTCCTCGACATGATCTAAGCCATTCGAATCAACATACCTCTTGTCGACATCTTAGCCGGAATGCCTAACTATGGAAAATTTCTCAAAGAACTCATAAGCAACAAGCATAAAATCGAACAAATTTCTGCCGCTTTCCTTAGCGATGAAAGTTCAGCTGTAACAATCCGTATTTTAGGTCATTGTACGACGTTATATAATCCACTATTTATTTTTAGTCTCATACGCGTTTGCTTTTAATTTTAATCGTTAAGTTAAATCGTGTAAGCTAAAAATTATTATTCAACGTAAATGAAACAATTAAATGTTTGTGTCAAGCAAGTGTTAGATAATTATTTGGAGTATAGTTATTATCTTTGCACATTTTATTTTTATTGTTTACGTAAAGTGTTTATGTTTTGCGATAAAATATGTTTAGGCGTTCCCGAAACCACCAAAACTTTTCTACGCTTCAACAAACACCCATTATTATACCCAATACTCAAAGTTTTATAAAACTTCACCCATGTTAACATTGTTAGTCAAATTCTACATAAAAGAAACCAACTAGCAACTACACATTACAAGTTATACCTTTACACTAAATGTATATACATTTAAACTTCAAGTAATGAAAGTATTTATCAACAAAATATCTAAGACATAAAAACTTGGTCTTTCCCCTAACCTACGGCAACAACAAGAATAGGGGACAAGGAGCTCACAAACTACCAACTTGGTCTTTGTACAACACATGACTCATTAAACCTAAGTATGACTAAGCTATCTTGACCAAGACTTTCCCTAAAACACTCATCTTGTCTTAAGACTACTACAAGTGGTAATGACTAGTCAAAGATGTATATAAGGATTATACTAGAAGAGAACACACACACACACACACACACTTCATTTCATTAGTGAAAAACTAAAAAATCTCTCTTGTCTCTTCTCCCTTACCCACGGCTACAAACAAACACCTTAACAAATCTATACAAATTTTATTTATAACATTTTGAAGTGTTCTTACAACATACCTAATATATACCAAGAAGGTTTGAAGGTTTAGTTAAGTATTTGCAAGGGTTAAGCAAGGAAAGTTTTGGATTAGGGTTTCATAAGAATTAGGGTTTTCTTTGTATTGGAAGCTTGGGTTTATTATCTAAACTAGGGTTTAGATCTTCTTTTTCATCATCCTACATCATATTAAGGTTATCTAAAAGCTCTTAATCTCTTTAAATTTGTGATTTAATATGTATATTAGGTTTATATAGTGAATCACCATCTAGGAATATTATTAACTTGTAAAATGGATTTTTACACTTGATTATGGTTTGATATACTTTTACATATGCTATATGGATGTTAATATCATGATGGAATGGAAGTATAAGTGTTGTACAAGTGTTGGTTTATGTATAAAGAGTATATATAAACTAATTATCTAAAAAGTGTACTTATTAAAGATTATGAATATATATGTATGTAGACTTGTTATCATGGACATTTATTGGAAAATTTATGAACTAAGGACCTTAAGTATGTAAGACATGTGGTATAAGTTGTTGTAGAGGACTTGTAACAAAGTGACTAAACTAAAATGTTATAAAAACAAGTTTTAAACACATTTTATCAAAATGATCAAAAGGGGCTGTTTTAAATTCGAATATAAAGTATTTATTTTATATTTTTATAAAATACTACATGTTACAAGGATAGTAGGCATGTAGTGAACTCGAAAAATTGATTTATCTCGAAGGAGATACGGCATTTGTAAGTTATACGATAATAAATGCTTTTATAAAAGAAGTTTTATAAAAACTTATCACAAACCACTTCTGATATAAATGAATGGTTATTTTTTTTCAGATATTACATATTTTTAGGATTCTAAAACATTAAGAATCATAATTTTTGGATCAATAACGAAGGAGTTATGAATTTCGCAAGTTTACGATAATAAATTTTTTTATAAAAATAATTTTATAAAAGTTACTGTTCACATCAGGTATTTTATTTTTGGAAAATATTTAATTAAATAGAACTTTTAGTTACGAAGACGTGCTCAAAAGAATCACTAAAATCAGAGTTAAAATGAATAAAATACGACATTTACGAGTTTACGATGATTAATTTTATAAAAGTATATGAACAGTAAAAAGTACTGTTCACCGGAGGACTTAGAATATGCAAATGTAATATTTTGATAACTCTTCTTAATACGAAAGTGTGGATATAAGAAACGTAAGAAACGGACTTAAAACAATAAAGTTACGCCATTTTTACTAAAAAGATATTTATAAACGTTTTTACTTTATAAATATGATTTCACAAATAAAATTAGATGGCGATGTAGCTATATAGAATTATATACGGTCTTATTTATACAAAGTACTTAGTACTCATACGGCCTATAATTAATTAGGTTGCATTCGGGCGTATTCATGACGCATTTTCTGTTTGTGATTTACATTATCGATTCACTCACTCGAGGTGAGTTCATAGCCCCACGTTTTACATTTATAATGATTTACAAGTTTTGGGGTGGGAAACATATGCATGTTTTATAATTGGACGCAAGTGGACATTTTACATTACGATTACGTGTTTGCCTTAGTAGCGATAACCCTCTGAGCCCATTATCATGAACTGTTAATTACTTGTTATGAGCGCGAATGTTATAAATAGATCTATTTGAGATTCACATCCCCATTCTGGTGAGTCATGCTCACTGTGCCGGTATGCCGGAAAACAAACATTTACCATGTGAGATTCGGGATGTTGCGGGTTAGAACATCATCACGGGCAATGTTGACAATTTATATTGCAATTCATACATGTTGAGCTTCAGTATCATTAGCTTAGAGAAACGTAATCGCATTTTATGATGTTTGCATCTATTGCATTATCATGGGGAAATCTTGCGGTCCTGCATTATACATTTTACAAACCTATGAATTCACCAACATCATTGTTGACATTTTAAGAAATGTTTTCTCAGGAGATCAATGAGGTACAAGACAAGGGGTACATTGGTGGTCGTTATTTTGGAAGTCGTAAAGATTTGGTTGCATTACATTTTGGGGATGTAACAATCCATTATTTCAGGTCATTTCCCGACTCAATTATTACCATTATTTATTTTTAGAGTTTTACGCGTTCGCTTTTAATTATTATCTTATAGTTAAATCGCGTAAACTAAACATCAACGTTCAATGTAAACGGACACCAAACAAGTTAAAGTTTACATCAAGCAAGTGTTATATGATTATTAAGAGTATAATTTATAACTTTTCATAATTTATTTTTATTAGTTACGTAAAACACTTAGGTTTTACAATAAATTATATTCTGGCATACTCAGAAGCACCTATACCTATATATACTCAAACCAATACCCACAATTATACCCAATACATAAAAATTATTTTTTTCCACCCATGAAGCACTTAGAACCGGATACAAGTGTTGTATACAAGAATTGAACCATAAATCTTCCACTAGTGTCATTATCATCTAGTTATAGGACCACCAATTACACTCTAGACCCATGTTTCTAAAAATTGTCTTATCTTGGTACCTTGGCACCAATCTTGGCCGTTCCATCTTATGGGAAGGAGGAGAGCTCTTTCAAGTCTTACACAAATTGTACCCAATCCACTACTCACCCATGGTTTTGTTTAAGGTGGATTTACATTACCACTTAACCATAAAAGGCAAGTCCCATGCTCATTTTCATACATCTCTCATTCACTATCATCTTTTAAGCAAAAACTCTCCCAACACAACTCAAACCCACGGCTCAAAATTAATAAGCTAGGGTTTTCATATAAATTTTTATTCCAAGTATTTCAGCATTCAAGCATTCTTACCAAGCATATCTAATATCATTCAAGTATATTGGAAGCATTGGGTTGGTGATTTATCAAGAATCATACAAGAAGCTAATTAGGGTTTTCCTAATTAGGGTTTGATCTTGTGTTTGATTCTTTGGGTTCAAGCTTAAGTAAAAGCTTGTGTTCATCATTCCACTACATTTCCTTAAGGTCTATTTAAAGTTTAAACATTTCATTCATTCATTGAATTATATACATGCTTGCTTATATATGTTAATCACCACCTAGCTTATTTTCATAAAATTATGGGATATTACAAGGACATTAAAATTCAGATTTAATTATAAATATGGTGGAATAACAATAAAATGAAAGTACATATTATGTATAAGTGTTAAATAATTTATTTGTTTAGTTTGTAACTTATTTTGCATTGAAAGTTAATTACAAGCTTACAAAGACATGGATTTCAATTGGACAAGTATTGTGGACATTTATAGGACTTAATATATGTGTGAAATATGGTATAACACTTGGTGAAAGAATGGTGCAAAGTTTCTAAATAAAAGGAATTATAAAACTTGTTTTATTAATCATAAAACCCTAATTAATTTTTATAACCTACTGTTTGAATTCGACATAAAACTTGTACATATTATGTAATTTTTTAAATAGTACTCGTTACAAGGATCGTAAGCATATAAAGAACTTGAAAAACGGATTTATAACGAAGAAGATATGACATTTGCAAGTTTACGTTAATTAAACGTATAAAAGTGATTTTATACAAATGCCTACTATTACAGATCTGATATATAAAAATAAATGTTTTTTAAATATAGTACTTTTTATAAGGAATCCAAGGACATAAGAAACTCGAGAAACGGAATTAAAATGAAG
>BQNB010009411.1:0-62584 GCA_026074375.1 Tanacetum coccineum | reverse complement strand
GATTGTAAACTAACTTGTTAAATTAAAAACCCTAATTTTATTTTTATAGCTACTATTAGATTCGAACTATAAACCATGTACTTTATATTTTATAAAAATAGTACTCTTTACAAGGATCGTGAGCATGTAAGGAACTCAAAAAACGGAATTATAACGAACAAGTTATGGATTTTACAAGTTATATGTATATAAACTTTATAAAAATAATTATATAAACTGTGATGAACAGTAAAGTTACTGTTCATCGGAGGTAAAAATTCCATAAATGTAATATTTTGATAAAATTCCTTAATACGAACCCACGGACATAAAGAACTCGAAAAACGGAATTATAACGAACAAGTTACGTATTTTACAAGTTATATATAATTAATTCTATAAAAACAATTTTTATAAACTGTTATGAACAGTAAAAGTTACTGTTCATCAGAGGTTTTAATGTTTATAGATATGATATTTTGATAAATTAATATAAGGAACTCGAGAAACGGGATTATAATGAACGAGTTATGATTTAAACAAACTACGTATAATTAATTCTATAAAAATAGTTTTATAAACTGTAATGAAGAGTAAAAGTTACTGTTCATCAGAGGTTAAGTCTTATAAATATGATGTTTTGATAAATTATTTTAATACGAAGACGTGGACATAAGGAACGTATAAAACGGAGTCGAAACGATAAAGATACGAGGTTTTAAAGATCACGCGCAATATTTTTACTTTTATACATTATTTATTAAAACAATTAAATTAATAATGAAATATCATTATTAAATCATACATTTTTACAAATGATGCGTTAGTAAATAAAAATAATATTTTCGTTACGAGTACAAGTATATATACTTTAATTTAACGAAGTACGGATTAATAATTAATTTAACTTTTAAAGAATTAATAAAAACTATTAGGTGGTGGTGTAACTATACGACATGTGATGTTTTAATTATATGAAATACATTATACTCATACGACCTATAATTAATTAGGTTGCATTCGAATTGCCGAGACGATTCACTTATTTGATTTAGATAATCAATCATTCACTTACGGTGAGTTCATAGCCCCGCTTTTATACAATTACATTGTTTTACAACTTTGGGGTGAGAAACATGCATCATTTTACATTTGGACGCAAGTACTCTTTTAAACATATTACGAGTTGGCCTAAGTAGCTAAACCCACTATTGCCCACTATCATGAACTGTCAATTGCTAGTTAGCGAGCACGAATGTTATGAATAAATATATTTGGGATTGACATCCCCGTTCGGGTGAGTAGCGCTCACAAGTTTTGAATGTACTGAAACAACGAATGTATACATGTCAGAACAATTTGGATGTTGTGGGTTTAAACATCTACACGGGCCCTCATTTGCATTAAATTGCATACATAGATGTCGAGCTTCGGTGTCATGAGCTTAGTGCACTTCGTAATTACTTTTGTAATATTGTATTCGTTGCTTATCATACATTTAGAAATCTTGCGGTCCTACTTTATGCATTTACCAAACCTTTGAATTCACCAACTTTATGTTGACGTTTTAAAGCATGTCTTTCTCAGGTCAATAAGGTATAAGAGCAAAGATATATTGAGGGTCAACATTTTGGAAACCACTTTGCATGAAGATTTAAATGCATTACATTTTGGGATTATTTTGTTATGTGTTAAAATCTTTATATTTTCATGGATGAACAACTTAAGCTTCGATCTTTTGTAACAAAAAAGTTTATTTAATCCAATGTATCATTTTAAACGACTCATATAGAGGTCGTTCTCATATCTTGTGCTGTTGATCTATGAAGTAACACTCTCTGACCCTTATTCTGCTGCGACCCATTTTGAAGGTGTTACAGATTGGTATCTAGAGCCAAGGTTATAGAGAACCAGGTCATATGTTTTACGTGGACTATAACCATTTTTCAAACATTGCATCATACAAAAGTTTTTTACGGGACATACATACACTATTGAGTTGCATTAGTTGGTTATACTATATGCTTTCATGATCTATATACGTGTTTATATTATATTATGTATATACTATGCTGATCTTATTTAATATACTTATATAAGTTTATTTTATTTCTGCAGTTATGTCTTTTGCATCATCCGCTGTTACCTACACATCTGTCTATATTGATTCTGAGCCAGGCAGAGTCTTCTGGGGAACCGATGAGGAGATATCTGATGGAGGTTCTCCACGTGTCATCGTATACGGATATGATGAACTCCCCATGCAGCCAGTAGCTCCACCATCTCTGGATTACGTGCCAGGGCCTGAACACCCACCATCTCCCGATTATGTGCCCGGTCCAGAGCACCCACCATCACTTGTCAAGATACCATACGTACCTGAGCCTGAGTACCCCGAGTACTTAGTGCCATCATAGGATGAGGCACCCATAGAGGACCAGTCTCTACCCACTGATGCCTTACCCGTAGCCCTATCACCGGGTTATGTACCTGACTCAGATCCGAAGGAGGATCCGGAGGAGGACTCAGAGGAGGAGCGTGCTGACGACCCTGCTGATGGAGGGGATGGGGATGATGAGCCCTCTGATGATGATGATGATGATAATAATACTGATGATGAGGATGAGGAGCCCTTTAAGGACGAGGATGATGACGAGGACGGAGGAAGAGCACTGCTCGGCCGGGACTCTTCTGCTATAACCTTGTTGTTGACCCTGTTCCCTCAAGCTGGGGATACAGAGGCATATTGAGATGAGATGACGTCTGCACCTCACCTAGATCAACCTCAGGATTAAGGTTTCCCCTTTGCCAGACACTCCGTAGGGCACGGAAGACTGTCAGACTTGAGCCACCGATGTCACCATCCATGGAGGCACGCATTGCTGAGCATGCTGCCGCACTTACACCACCACTACCTGTAGCATCTCCACCATTACCTCTACCATCACCACTCACTACCAGCCCTACTAATGCAGGGGCACCATTCGGCTATAGGGCAGCTGGAATTCGAATGAGAGCTGCAGCTGCATCACCACCTTTGTTATTACCATCTACTTCTCATAGGACTGATATCCTTGAGGCTGAGATGCCGCCTCTAAAGAGAGCTTGCTTTGCTACTCCCGCTCCCGAACTCAAGATCGGGGAGAGTTCAGCAGCTGGTGCCACGAGACAGCCAGGCCCTGCTCCGGAGGCCGACACTTGGGATGAGATTGTTGAGGCTATGATGGAGGTAGCACTGACCACCGTGGAGGGGGTTGACCAGAGAGTGACATAGCTTGATACTACTGTTAGGCAGAGGACTGAGGAGTTTCAGGTGCGATTCAAAGAGGCATATGATGACCGAGCTTATCTGAGAGCCCGAGTCAACACACTGTTCAGAGATAGGCCATATCATCGCCACACAGCTTTGGCCTTGGATAGAGAGGTGGTATATGCTCGTATAGCATGGACTGGTTCTGAGGAGAGGAGTGCAGCCATAGAGGCATATGTTAGGACATTGGAGGCATAGGTTGCCACATTGATTACTCAGACCACTTCACTTCAGACTCAGTTGACTACAGCACTTGGACGTATTAAGACACTAGAGGCTAGAGATCCAGAGCCTCAAGATGGGCCAGCTGAGGCTGGCAGCAGCTGTTAGTCATGTATCATTTGTAGCTATCCTATATAGCCTATTAAGTTTTATGAGGTACTCCCAGCTAGTAGGCTATAGGGACTTTTGTTTTATCTTTTTAGCTATCATTGTATGGCGTGTTATGTATTATGGGTGATCCCCAGCTAACATCGCCTTAGGTCCATATTTTTCACTTTTGTATCTCATTGTACTGAACATGTTGTAATCAGGGCTATCATGTATGATTAATGATGTTGTTATGTATAGATGTTGATTTATTTATGTCATTGTTGATTTCACTTCAGTTGTATATTTTACTGTGGGTTGTGATCTCATTATATTTATTATGCATATGTCATGTTACGTTTATGATTGTATGAAAACTGATGTGTATTATATTTCTTGTGATTTTGAAGAAATGCCACCAAAAAGAAGAACCACAAGGGCAACACCTGCCGCTACAACCACTCCTACCACAACTATCACTGTTGCTCAACTTTAGGCTTTAATTGATCGAGGCGTTGTTGCTGCATTAACATAACGTGATGCGAGTAAGAGCAGAGATGGTGATAACAGCCATGGTTTGGGAACCGGCGGAAGAAGGCAAGTGCCTACTCAACGAGAATGCACTTACACTGATTTCTTGAAGTGCCAGTCTATGAATTTCAAAGGCACTGAAGGAGTCGTTGGCCTGACCCAATGGGTGGAGAAGATGGAATCTATTTTCCTTATCAGCAACTGTGCCATCACAAGTCAGGTTAAGTATGCATCTTGTACTCTTCAAGGAAGTACCTTGACGTGGTGGAACTCCCACATAAGGGCTGTCAGACAGGATGTTGCATATGCAATGCCATGGACGTCTTTGAAAAGGATGATAACAGGTAAATAATGCCCCAAGGGCGAGATCAAAAAGCTGGAATCCGAGTATTGGAACTTAAAGGTAAGAGGTACTGATTTGTTGACTTACAACCAACGATTCTAAGAGTTGGCACTGATGTGTGATAGAATGTTCCCTGAGGAATCAGCTAAAGTGGAAAGGTACGTTGGTGGCCTTCCCGACATGATTCGTGGCAGTGTTAAGGCATCGAAGCCTTAGTCAATGCAAGAGGCAATTGAGTTTGCTACTAAAATGATGGATAAAAAGATGCTCACTGCGGCTGAACGTCAAGCAGAGAATAAAAGGAAATTTAAAGATACTTCAAGAAACAACCAAAACCAACAGCAGCCATTCAAAAGAAATAATGTGGCACGGGCTTACACTGCTGGGCATGGAGATAAGAAGCCTTATGGAGGAACCAAACCTCTATGTACCAGGTGAAATTATCACCACGATGGGCCATGTACTCAAAAGTGCACTAACTGCAAAAAGATTGGCCACTCGGCCCGTGACTGTAAAGGCCGACCTGCTGCTACCAACAACAATAACCACAGCAACAGCAATAACCAGAGAGCCCAAGGGCCAAATCCAAGAGGCATCACTTGTTTTGAGTGTGGAGTTCAAGGTCACTTTAGGAGTGACTGCCCAAAGTTGAAGAATGGAAATCAAGGAAATCAGGATGGAAATGGGAATGTTGTAGCAAGAGCTTATGCTGTGGGCTCTGGTGGAACAAACCCGAACTCTAATGTTGTTACAGGTACGTTCCTCCTAAATAACCATTATGTTTCGATTTTATTTGATACTGGTGCCGATAGAAGTTTCATATCTACCGCATTTAGTTCCTTGATTGATATCATCCCCACTACTCTAGATCATGGTTATGACGTCGAGTTAGCTGACGGTAAAATAATTTGGGTTAATACACTTATACGTGGTTGTACTTTGAATTTTCTAAATCATCCATTCAACATCGACTTGATGCCTGTAGAGATGGGTAGTTTTGACGTCATTATCGGCATGGACTGGTTAGCTAAATATCATGTCATGATCGTTTGTGATGAGAAACTCGTTCGTGTTCCCTTTGGAGATGAAATTTTAATTTTACATGGTGACGGAAGCAACAACGGTCATGGGTCTCGATTAAACATCATCTCGTGCACCAAAACACAAAAGTATTTGCTGAAGGGATGTCCTATCTTTTTGGCACATGTTACCACGAAAAAGGCAAAAGACAAGTCGAAGGAGAAGCGACTTGAAGACGTACCAATAGTTCAAGACTTTCTTGAAGTTTTTCCCAAGGACTTGCCGGGTATTCCACCAACCCGCCAAGTGGAATTTCAAATCGATTTGATGCCTGGTGATGCACCTGTGGCACGAGCACCTTATCGATTAGCTCCATCTGAGATGAAAGAATTATCAGACCAACTGAAGGAACTTTCTGACAATGGCTTTATAAGACCCAGTTCCTCACCTTGGGGAGCTCCGGTCTTGTTTGTCAAGAAGAAGGTTGGATCTTCCCAAGCAGATTTTGGAGGCTCAGACTGAGGCAAGAAAACCGAAAAACCTCAAGTCTAAAGATGTGGGAGGTATGCTGATTGAAAATTCGAGGGACCCAGAGAAGCTTAGGAAGGAGAAATTGGAACCGCGTGCGGACGGAACACTGTGTTTTAATAACAGGAGTTGGTTGCCATGCTATGGTGACTTGAGGACTCTAATTATGCATGAGTCTCACAAGTCAAAATACTCTGTTTATCCGGGTTTCGATAAAATATACCAAGACATGAAGCAACTATATTGGTGGCCTAACATGAAAGCTGACATTGCCACCTATGTTAGCAAGTGTTTGACGTGTTTAAGGGTCAAGGCCAAACACCAAAAACCATCCGGCTTATTGGTACAACCAGAGATTCCTCAATGGAAGTGGGACAATATCACCATGGATTTTGTGACCAAGCTCCCAAAGATGCAAAGTGGAAACGATACCACATGGGTAATTGTAGACCGACTCACCAAGTGTGCATACTTTTTACCAATGAAGGAAACTGACCCTATGGACAAACTAGCAAGATTGTACTTGAAGGAGGTAGTCACGAGACATGAAATACCAGTCTCAATCATTTGTGACCGTGACCCTAGATTTACGTCAAATTTTTGGAAGTCATTTCAGAAGTCTATGGGCACTCAGTTGGATATGAGTACGGCATACCACCCAGAGACTGATGGGCAGAGCAAAAGAACCATTCAAACTCTTGAATAGATGTTACACGCTTGCATGATAGACTTTGGGAATGGTTGGGAAAGACACTTGTCGTTGATTGAATTTTCATACAACAATAGCTATCATGCTAGTATTAAGGCTGCCCAATTCAAGGTACTTTATGGCCAGAAATGTCGATCACCCGTTTGTTGGGCTGAGGTCGGAGACGCTCAGCTCACTGGTCCAGAACTTATTCATGAGACAACCGAGAAGATTGTCCAATTCAAGCAGAGAATTTAAGCCGCTCATGATCGCCAAAAGAATTACGCCGATGTGAGGCGTAAGCCTTTAGAATTTCAAGTTGGTGACCGAGTTACTCTACACTTATTATCACATATTTGTCCTATACTTAACAAGTTAAATATTAAGTTATCTACATGCTCTACATTATCTATTTCGAGAGAGTCATTTGAAATTGTACCTTTGCCAATTGTGAAAACCATAAGATCGTTTAAGCTCAGATTGTTTAGATCTATATCTAGGATAATAACATGCAGCGGAATAAGAACATCAATGTTACTCTTACAAGGTTTTCATCATTATCTTCTCTACAATGACTACTACAAGCCCCAATTCTATCTTGATCAATGGTAGAACGTGTTATCTAAACTATAACAAAGAATCAAAGATCCTTGAGGCTAAACCAACCAAACTTAGGCGTCTACATTAGAGAACTCACGCCTAGAACACACATACACTTTTCTTGGTGTTTACATCTTTTACACACAGAAAACTATATCTAGGGATCTCTTTATATAGTAGAGTCCATCTAGATTTACAAGGGAAAACATAATTGTATAAGGAAACTAAATCTTTTAATTCTTTAATAAACTTCATCTTTATCTTCAAGAATCATATCTTTTGGAATCTTTTATCTTTTGTAGAATAAACTCCACCAGCTTGTAGAATTCCATAATGCTAGATTCAGTCCTTATGTTTCATTCTTGTTTTGTCTTATCAACTCAAATATAATTCCCAACAATCTTCCCCTAGTTGATAATGACAAAACCAAATAAGCACGAACTTCCCCTGAAGTTAATATACGAATGAAAACTTCCCCTTAAGCTACCAAGGATCTACAAGTTGCAAATCATCAAATCTTCTTCCCCTTTTTGTCAATATCAAATAGGAGACTAAAGTATGCAACTTTGATCTTCACAACTACGAACCAATATTACACTTCTAATCCAAGTATTCCAATGACCCAAATTGCCCTCCATTACGCACCTTAAGAAAAATGAACTTGAGCAGTAGAAACTTACACTAGCAGTAGTAACAAAGACTAGCAGTAGTAAAAACCTTCACCTCTTCAAATGCCTTCCCGGCGTCCCCTCACATATGGTGTCTCTCTCCTCCTAGGGAGGAGGAGAGCACTTACACATTTGTACCTTAACCCTACTTCTTAACTAGAGTTAGTTTAAGGTTAAACCATGGGTTAGTTACTATATAAGGCAAGTAACTAGTGCACATTATCCTCTTACACTTTCCTACAAGAAAAATCAAGCAAGAACACTCTCCTTTGAGCCTTAAAAACCCACGGCACACTTATATCATTTAGGGTTTCATTTTCTTTTTGCAACCAAGGCAATCCAAGCATTCAAGTGTTTAATCTAAGGCTACCTAAGACTACTCAAGGTGTTGGGAAGCTTGGATTCGGGTTTAACAAGGATTTATCAAGAAAACTTATTTAGGGTTTTCTTGATTAGGGTTTTGATTGTGAAGGCTTGATTGGGGTTTACATCTTGTGTTCATCATCCTACTTGATTCCTATAAGGTCTATTTAAAGTTTTCAATACTCGTTTATTAATTTCCTATTGTTTACATATTTGTTGCATTAGTTAATCACCACCTAGTTTTATTTTAAAGTTATATAAAGTATATGATGATTACATATGGACAAAGGACATGGACATTTAGAGGACTAAATACATATGAAATATACGGTACAACAACACAGTGGGGAAAAATAATGGTGCAAGGTTCCTAAATAAATGATTGTAAACTACTTGTTTAATTAGAAACCCTAATTATGTCTTTATATATATTTTTGAAATTCGAAATATAAATCTTATGTTTTATATTTTATAAAAATAGTGCTCTTTACAAGGATCGTGAGCATGTAAGGAACTCGAAAAACGGAATTATAACGAACAAGATACGACATTTACAAGTTATATATTATTAACTTTATAAAAATAATTATATAAACTGTGATGAACAGTAAAAGTTACTGTTCAAGGGTATAAATTGTATAAATATAATATTTTGATAATTTTCCTTAATACGAACCCACGGACATAAAGAACTCGAAAAACGGAATTATAACGAACTATTTACGTAAGTTTTCAAGTTATATATAATTAACTTTATAAAAATATTTTTATAAACTGATATGAATAGTAAATGCTACTGTTCATCAGTGGTTTAAAATTTTATAAATATAATAAATTGATAAATTTTCTTAATACTAATCCAAGGACATAAGGATCTCGAGAAACGGTGTTATAACGAACGAGTTATGATTTAAACAAGTTACATATAATTAGTTTTATAAAAATAACTTTTATAAACTGTGATGAACAGTAAAAGTTACTGTTCATCAGGGGGTTTAAACTTTATAAACTTGATGTTTTAATAAATTACTTTAATACGAAGACGTGGACATAAGAAACGTATAAAACGGAGTCGAAACGATAAAGATATGAAGTTTTAAAACTCGCGCGCATTACTTTTATTTTTATACAATCTTTTATAAAACGGCGAAACAATCAATTTAATAAATAAAATATCATTATTAAATCAAAACATTTTATACAAACGACGCATTTGAAAACGATAAATAATATTTTCTTTACGGATACAAGTACAACACACTTTTTAATTAAACAAAGAACGAGTTAAGTTATTGTATTTTAACTTTTACATAATAAATAAAAACTATTGGATGGTGGTGTAGCTATGCATTATGTGATGTTTTATTATATTGAAATACATATACTCATAACGACCTATTAAATAAATTAGGTGCATTCAATTGGCCGAGGCGATTTTACAATTTGATTTAATAATCAATCAATACCACTTACAGGTGAGTTCATAGCCCCCGCTTTTATACATTTATATTGTTTTTACAACTAGGGTAGAAACATGCATTGTTTTTACATTTTGGACGCAAGTACTCTTTAAAACATATTACGAGTTTGGCCTAAGTAGCTAAAACCCACTATTGCCCACACCTCAGAACTGTCAATTGCTAGTTAGCGAGCGCGAATGTTATGAATAGATCTAATTTTTGGTTGATATCCCCGTCGGGTGAGTAGCGCTCATCAGTTGTCGGAGGTACCGAAACAACGAACGTATACATGTCGGAACATTTTGGATGTTGCGGGTTAAACATCTACATGGGCACATTAGTGCATTAAATTGCATACATATATGTCGAGCTTCGGTGTCATGAACTTAGTGCACTCGTAATTACTTTTAAGATATTGTATGTGTTACATGTCTTACTTTGGAAATCTTGTGGTCCTACTTTATAAATTTACTAAACCTGTGAATTCACCAACTTTATGTTGACGTTTTAAAGCATGTTTTTCTCAGGTCAATAAGGTACGAGAAACAAGGATACATTGGTGGTCATCATTTTGGAGTCATTACTATAAAGATTTGGATGCATTACATTTTGGGAATATTTGTTATGTCTTAAAATCTTTACTTTTCATGGATGAACTATTTAAGCTTCGGCTATTGTAACAAACAAGTCTATTTAAGCCAATGTATCAATTTTAACGACTCATATAGAGGTCGTTCTCATATCTTGTGCTATTGATCTATGAAGTAACATTCCCCAACCCATATTTCTGCTGCGACCCATTTTGGGGGTGTTACATCAGGTTTCACTTCATCAAGGAGCATGTAGAGAATGGTGTGATCGAACTTTACTTTGTCAATATGGAATATCAATTGGCAGACATCTTCACTAAAGCCCTTGGCCGAGAAAGAATTGAATTTCTTATCAACAAGCTGGGAATGCGAAGTTTTACGCCGGATACTCTGAAACAATTAGCAAATGAAGTTGATGAATAGTGGTGGTACCTATTCAAATATCCTGTATAAAAAGTAAATACTTAAAATCAGAAAAACACAAAAAGATTTTTTTTTTAATTTTTTATTTTTTATTTTTTATAAAATTTTATAAAAACAAAGAGAAAAAATATAAAATCAGAAAAACCAAAAAGATTTTCTTTTATATAAAATTTTCAAAAACAAAATACAAAATTAAAAAATGAGAAAAATTCAAAAAGAAGTTTTACAATGGCATGTCTTCTGAAATCGATAACATTTACGGTCTTAGAAATGTCATTTAACAATGATACAAGCCTGTAAATGAAGTTCGAGAAGAAGTTACAAATGTTTTCAAAACATGCCAAATGGCTTGCTATTATTTCAGATAGCAACCCGGTCATCATCTTAAAGGCAAGTATTTCAAAAAGAAATCTTGCTCCTCAAACGGGAATTTTATTCTCGAGCATGGACTAGTTTATGACCTACAAAGGAGCTTTGTGATTACTTTGCATCACAACCGGTGCTTCCTATATTCCATAAGTGTACGTTTCAGTGCATCTATGTGAATAAATAAGAGAAATCTTATTTATCTTGGTATTTGTTGTTGTGTCACATACAAAATCATTCCATCATCTGAAAATAATTT
Organism: Tanacetum coccineum; assembly: GCA_026074375.1. Lineage (NCBI taxonomy): Eukaryota > Viridiplantae > Streptophyta > Magnoliopsida > Asterales > Asteraceae > Tanacetum > Tanacetum coccineum. The sequence goes on along the minus strand of BQNB010009411.1, from coordinate 51,147 downwards.
TCAAGATACATTTGACTTCTCAAACAATGACTACAGCTCTTTAAATAGAAAATGGGTCATTGTTTGAGGGGGAGAGAATGTCAAATTTCTTTGTCATGATCAAATGAGCTGTAAAAAGGGAAAAAGATTTTCAAACGATAACGTAATATCTCATGATATAAAGTTAATTAAGTTTAACTCAATTGTGCTTTATGTGTTGCTTGTTTTATGCCTTTAGGGTGTAGTTTTGCTAAATTATGTCTATAGGTATGAGAGTATAAAACATTAAGGACCAAGTATGCTATTTGTTTAACTTGAATATACCTTATAAAACATAATGTGTAAGATTCATAAGTAGTGTTAAGATGAGGGGCCAAATGTGTCAAAGTTAAAATTGGTTTTTAACACTAACACCCTCACGCACGTCCCTTCCCTGTTCACGTAAAACCATTCTCACTCAAACCACACTCAAACATACACAACGAACACTTTTTTTTTCACATCGATTCACTTCACTTCAAAGCTGACTCACTAAGAACGGTTCATCTCGAATGAAATAACTGAAATCTTATATCTCTTCACCTAATCAACTCGAATCCCAAAGGAATTGAACGGTTTCACCGCATTCGATTGAAGTTGCCCTAATTATAAAATTAGGGTTCTTAAAATCAAACTGTGGTTAAATCTTAAATTGATTGAGGGCTTTTGTTGTATTAGGTGTAATATATGTATAGGATAGTCAAGTGTTATTATTCGTTGTGTTTTAAACCTGTTCTTGATTGTTTTGTACTCGTTTGAATAGATAAATGCATAAATATTAAATGTTTGTGTGTGAAAGTGTTATATCGTGGTCTAATGGATATGCTAGAATAGAGTTAGCCGTTAGAGTCGATCTAGCACAAACTTAAGAAACCAAACAATCAAAACTTGTATGAATCGAACGAGTATAACCTACATGGACCGAACGAGTAATTTGTTGTGAATCGAACAAGTAGCTAAATATGAGGACCGAACGAGTGAGTGCTAGAAGGACCGATCGAGTAAATCATGTGAGGACCGAACGAGAGTGTCCTAATGAGGACCGAACGAGTGAATCTTGTGAGGGTCGAACGAGTGACTCTTAGAAAGGACCGAACGAGTGAATCTTGTGAGGGTCGAACGAGTGACTTTTAGAAAGGACCGAACGAGTGACTTACAATAAGGACCGAACGAGCAACTGTTAGTAAGGACCGAACGAGTAAATCATGTGAGGACCGAACGAGTGAGTGCTAGTTAGGACCGAACGAGTGAATCTTGTGAGGGTCGAACGAGTGACTCTTTGAAAGGAACGAGTGACTAAATGTGAGGGCCGAACGAGCAACTGTGAGTAAGGACCGAACGAGTAATTGTTAGTAAAGACCGAACGAGCAACTGTTTGTGAGGACCGAACGAGCAACTGCTTATAAGGACCGAACGAGTGCTTATAATAAGGACCGAACGAGCGTAATTTTGTGAAAAACCGATCAAGGTGTTTTTTTCTTTGAGGACCGAACGAGTGAAGTTATCAACACTTAACCAATTTTTGACATAACACACTTAAGATCAAATTTTTTCTAACTAAGATTAAATTCAACAAATCTCTTAGTTTAAAATAGACAGTAAAAGCTTGACAAAACCAAGGTTAACTACATTCAACTTAATTGTTAGGATAGGTGCCTTTGTCTTATACGCTATTCGTCTATCTAAGTAGATTGATCTTCAAAAGTGCTAAAAGTCATAAAGGTTCTCATGAATGAATGATTGTGTCTTCTTATAAACTGCACTCACTCTTTCTTAAACAGACTCATGGAAATCTCAATAGCGGACCAGATTGCTTTGGATGGTGCATTTGTGAATATGTTCATTATTAGTGTAGATTTTTTTAACCCAATCTTCATCAATCACACAACAAACAAGCGTAAACAGTAGATGTTCATTATGGTTTCGTGAAAGAAACCTTATATTCAAACCCTAATCAGATTCGATCATCACGCACCATGCAATCATAAAGCCTACAACCTTCTATTCTTTCCCCTCTAAGAATCATCAAGACAAATATAAAACCCTAAATGAGTTTGCGACAGTAGCAAAAACTTGCTTTTTCAATTTAGGGTTTTCTTTATTGATTTAGGGTTTGCTTTTAAAATGAAGATCTTTCTTTCTTTTCTCTTCGAAGATCATGTTATCTTTAACATAAAAATTATGGAACCTTGATAACCCTGATAACGAAACCGATTAGCCAAATATTCGTCGTCTAACAAGTGGATCCCATGAACATAATCAATAAAAGATTGAATCCACGCCCATATGATCAGGACGAACAAGTTAACAGCAGCAAAAGAAACCCTTTAATGGTAACAATAATTCACAATCGTATTGCATACCATAACAGGTAGAGAGGACGATCATCAAGATTGTTATAGCAATAAATCTTCAAAACCCTTGAAATTTTTTAACACAAATCAATTTCTTGAAAATTAGGGTTTTTAGGATTTCTTTAAAACCTTGTAGATCCTAGATCGAGAGCCACGAGGCTCTGATACCAATTGTGGAAACCATATGATCGTTTAAGCTCAGTTTGTTTAGAACTTTAATCTATGATGAACAATAGCAAAGAACAATAGAATGCACAGCAAAATAAACATTAAGAACATTCTTTATTATTGCCTAACAAGGTTTCATCATTATCTTCTATGATACATGACTACTACAAGCCCCAATTCTACGTTATCAATCGTAGAACGTGTTATCTAAACTATAACAAGGAATCAAAGATCCTTGAGGCTAAACCATGCCTAGAACACACACACACTTTTCCTGGTGTTTACATCTTTGACACACATAAAACTATATCTAGGGATCTCTTTATATAGTAGAGTCTCTCTAGATTTACAAGGGAAAACATAATTGTATAAGGAAACTAAATCTTTTAATTCTTTAATAAACTTCATCTTTATCTTCAAGAATCATATCTTTTGGAATCTTTTATCTTTTGTAGAATATCCTCCATCAGTTTGTAGAATTCCATAATTGCTAGATTTAGTCCTTATGTTTCCATCTTGTTTCATTCTTGTTTTGTCTTATCAACTCAAATATAATTCCCAACAAAGGTGTTAGCCAAAGTGGGAACCGTTGCTTATAGAATTGAACTACCTCAACAGTTAAGCAGGGTTCATAGCACGTCTCATGTATCCAATCTAAAGAAGTGTTTATCCGACGAACCATTGGCATTTCCATTAGATGAAATACACATTGATGATAAACTCTGCTTCGTTGAAGAACCAGTGGAAATTATGGATCGTGAAGTCAAGAGGTTAAAGCGAAGCCGTATTCCCATCATCAAAGTTCGATGGAACTCCAGGAGAGGTCCTGAGTTCACATGGGAACGTGAAGATCAATTCCGGAAGAAGTATCCGCAACTCTTCACAAAAACCGCACCCTCAACAAGTGCCACATCTTGAGCCTTGCGGACAAGGCTCCGTTAACAGGGGAAGGCTGTAACAATCCGCTATTTCAGGTCATTTCCCGACTCAATTATTACCATTATTTATTTTTAGAGTTTTACGCGTTCGCTTTTAATTATTATCTTATAGTTAAATCGCGTAAACTAAAAATCAACGTTCAATGTAAAAAGACACCAAACAAGTTAAAATTTACATCAAGCAAGTGTTATATGATTATTAAGAGTATAATTTATAACTTTTCATAATTTATTTTTATTAGGTATGTAAAACGCTTACATTTTGCAATAAATTACATTCGGGCATACCCAGAAGCACCTATACCTATCTATACTCAAACCAATACCCACAATTATACCCAATACATAAAAATTAATTCTTTTTCTACCCATGAAGCACTTAAAACCGGATACAAGTTTTGTATACAAGAATTAAACCATAAATCTTCCACTAGTGTCACTATCATCTAGTTATAGGACCACCAAGTACACTTTTGACCCATGTTTCTAAAAATTTTCTTATCTTAGTACCTTGGCACCAATCTTGGCCGTTCTATCTTATGGGAAGGAGGAGATCTCTTTCAAGTCTTACCCAAATTGTACCCAATCCACTACTTACCCATGGTTTTGTTTAAGGTGGATTTACAATACCACTTAACCATAAAAGGCAAGTCCCATGCTCATTTTTCATACATCTCTCATTCGCTATCATTTTTCAAGCAAAAACTCTCCCAACACAACTTAAACCCACGGCTCAAAAGTTAATAAGCTAGGGTTTTCATATAAATTTTTATTCCAAGTATTCCAAGCATTCAAGCATTGTTACCAAGTATATCTAAGGTCATTCAAGTGTATTTGAAGCATTGGGTTGGTGATTTATCAAGAATCATACAAGAAACTATTTAGGGTTTTTCTAATTAGGGTTTGATCTTGTGTTTGATTCTTTGGGTTCAAGCTTAAGTAAAAGCTTGTGTTCATCATTCCACTACATTTCCTTAAGGTCTATTTAAAGTTTAAACATTTCATTCATTCATTGAATTATATACATGCTTGCTTATATATGTTAATCACCACCTATCTTATTTTCATGAAATTATGAGATATTACAAGGACATTAAAATTAAGGAGCTTATTAATAAGCTGCTACAGAAACTAAGGGTTTGGGCTATGTTTTACTAAAACAGCGATTATGAGCTCAAATTAAGCTTATTGAGGAAAAGGAAAAGTGATCTAGAAAGCTTATGATGTGCTTAATCTAAAAATGCAAAGAAATTTAAGCTAGAAGTACTTTTAAACAACTAAAATTTAGCATGAACTAAGTAAACTCAGAAAATAAGCAAGAGAGCACAAATTCCAAATGAGCTTAAAGGCTTAAAAAGCTAAACTAGACTCTAGAACTTAAAGAACTTATTAATATACTTATTATCCATCTAAATAAACTATAAAATCTAGACTTAAAAGCTGAATTAACAAATTTAGATCCTAAGGACTCTAAGTACTGTTTTTGGCTTTTTAAAAAATAAGCTATCTAAATAAGCTAGAAAGTGTAATCTAAGACTTATTCTATATTAAGCTATATTAAAACTCAAGTCCTACTGAATTTGATAAGCTAAATCCTACTGAATTTGATAAGCTAAGTCCTAAAATACCCTATCTAAATTAAGCTAAGAACACAGCAGTACTAACTGAGGTTAGTACTGCTAGTGTAAAAGTTCAGCAGTACTTTCAAGTGAAAGTACTGCTAATGTAATTTGACTCTTGAAAACAAAATAAGCAATGAAATAAGCTAAATAATGAAAACTAAAACTAAATTCTTAATAAGCTAAAACTAAACTTAATCCTACTGAAATTCTAAGCTAACAGTACTAACTTATGGTTAGTACTGGTAGTGTAAAGGCTCAGCAGTACTAACTGAGGTTAGTACTGCTAGTGTAAAATCAAAAGTGCTCTTAAACCAAACACTCCTTTGTCATTATGACAGAGTTGAGAAAAGCTTTTTAAGAGAAATCTAATGAACAAGTACTAAATACCAGATAAAAACTAGATTAAAACAAACTTAGCAATCATGATTAAACAACTGAATAAGTAAAATTCTAAGATCTTAACTAATTAAGCTAATATTTTTGGATTTTATGAGTTTTTATGACAGAAATTAATAACTAATGATCTATAACTATTTAAGCAAAAACAGATAAGGACAAACAACTAAATAGCAATATAAGAGATACTTAAACACTAATAAGCAAAGATATTAAGCATATAAGCAATAACTAAGCAATTAAACTGAAATTAGAGAAGAATGAAAAGAGAAACTTACTTAATCCTTTAGCTAAACAAAAGGAACCAATTAAGGCAGCTACAAGCTCTCTAGCTTATTAGATAAGCTAGAGTAAAGTCCTTGGGATCTCTTCCAAGTTAAGATCCCCTTCCAAAAGCTCAAATCCAATAAGATCCATGATAGATTAAACTGATTTAAGGTTTAAGTAAGATTAATTCTGAATTCAAACAGCTCTATTTCAGCTTATAGACTGAAAGAGCTTAAAATGAGCTTATTAGCTTATGAGACAACTTAGCTTATTAAAAGAGCTTATGACTTAAAATGAGAGCTTAGAAAACGAGATTTAAAACATTAAAAACTGAATTTCATTAATTGAAGAAGCTGATTACATTACTTGGAAGAGGAAAATTACATTTAAGAAATAAAATACGAATTACTAAAAATTACATAAAAACTAGATTAAAAAGAAGACTAAAAATCGGATCCCCTGTGTGTGTGAGAATGAGGTCTATTTATAGTGCCAAGCTGAAGCTTCTAGGCCCTCTTGCCTTGCTCTCCAAACTTTCAATCTCAACCAATCATTTCTCCAATCATTTGATCATCAATTGTAGCCGTTGGATCAAATTGTGTATATCTAAGGATCGCCAGCGTGTCATTCTCTTGATGTGACGTTTGTGCTAGTTTTGTGAGTGATTTAGCACAAAAACCCACATAAACTTGTGCTTCTTTCATTGTTGACGTGGCTCTTCTTGAGAGAAAGTTAATGAATCCTTTGATAAAGACTGATTTGTCCCTTGGTTTGTGATGTAGACCTCTTGAATTGACTTAAGCACCCTCTAATTTTGATTTGCCCCTTGTTTTACCATGGGGGTGAAAACGGGGGAGACGATGAATAGTAAAAGGGGTTTCCCGCCTATTTTTGGACAGTTAAAACTGTTGGACTTTGGGAAGTTTACACAAATGGCCCCTCTCTTTCTTTTCTCCTTTTCTAGTTATAATTAACTTTCGGGAAATGCAAGATTGGTCCTTGTGGTTGTTATAAAAGGATTTTAGCTAAGGCTTGGGCTGAGGCTTGGCTTCTTTTGGCTTCGGCCTTGTACTCTTCTGATTCTCGTGTCCGTGCTTGCTTGGTTTTGACTGTTTTCTTGTGATTTTTGACTTATCCGTCAGTTGAACTTTGCCCTCTTGGCAATTTCAGTCCCTTTCTTTGTTTATTCCATTTCTAGTTATAAATAACTTTGGAAATTTTCAAGATTGGTCCTTGTGGATGTTATAAAAGGATTTTAGCTAAGGATTGGGCTGAGGCTTGGCTTCGGCAGTAGGTGTTGGAGACCTGGGACTTTTTCACTGTGTGACGGTAGCCTTAAATCGCAACAATCAGGGTCTCTTGATTCCTTACCCCAGAATGACGTCCAAACTAAAAATATGGAAACTACTTCCTCTTGAAGATTCGTCTCTAAAAAAAACACAGATCCACACACACACAAACTTTACCGTCCTGTGTACTAAAAAAGGTCGAAGCTTGCTTTAATACTTAATTTTCCTAATGTGGGTTCGTTTTTTTTAAAATGGGTTTTTTTATTTAGAGGCTGTTATTGAAATGTAAATTGCTTTGCATGTGTTTAGGCGGCTTTTGAATATTAAAGTTGAGTTTTCGGTGAAGGATCTTGAAACGGCGCTTATTTTGCAGAATAGTACATTGTTTCAAAATAAGGTACTACTTTCCCTTTGTTTCAACTATATCCTCGCACTCGACTACAAGTGACCGTAAATAAGCACAAAAATGATGTACATTTTCAGTTAGGTCTTTGTATTTAGTATTTATATTTCTGCAAATGTATTAGACTAGAGATAAATTGATCACAATCACCACCTCAATGATAATCAGACCCAGTTTTGTTACATTTGCAGTCATTGATTAGATGTCATAGTCTGATAAACAAGCATCGGTCAAGAGTGCTATTGTGGAATTGAAAATCAAAGTGAGTGTCATTTTGTAGGTTCTGTATTGGTTTGATCTAGAAATACGAAGAAATGCTAGATGATGTTTTTTAAGGTTGCAGAAAGGCATTGGAGAAGGCGACAATTGAGTGGGAAAGTGCTAAGACCGTTGTGGAAGAAAAATGATGTACATTTTCAGTTAGGTCTTTGTATTTAGTATTTATATTTCTGTAAATGTATCAGACCTGAGATAAATGGATCACAATCATCACCTCAATGATAATCAGACTTAGTTTTGTTACATTTGCAGTCCTTGATTAGATGTCATAGTCTGATAAACAAGCATCGGTCAAGAGTGCTATTGTGGAATTGAAAATCAAAGTGTCATTTTGTAGGTTATGTATTGGTTTGATCTAGAAATACAAAGAAATGCTGGATGATGTTTTTAAGGTTGCAGAAAGGCATTGGAGAAGGCGACAATTGAGTGGGAAAGTGCTAAGACCATTGTGGAAGAGCTTGTGTTTAAGCCGCTCCTGGACTAGCTCTCAAAACTATGTAGTGAGTTTCATGTCTTTCTTTTTTAACTTTGTTGTCTGATTATTTTGGAGTGTGCTTTGGCCGGTTTTAGGACATAGATTTGCATTGCGTATAATCATCTAGGTTAGATGAATGCATCTTTATTTTGTTGATTTTCTTTCACATCGAGAGTTAACTACTAGAGTAAAAAAAGGTTCCAAACACCCCTTATTTGAAATGGCAGTCTTCTTTACTATAGTAAAAACACATTTAGGCTGCAACGCCAAACACTACTTAGTTATGTAAAAATGATTATTACATCTTTAATTATCAGTTACTTTACTATCTGATCTTCTCATCCATCTTAAATGCCCCAACAAATACACCTATTAATTACTATAATAACTGTAAAGTTATATAATTGGTGCGGGGTTGCAAGAATTTGTTAGTTTACCTGATGTGCTCATTCAGGTAACCATTTTGATGGTTACTTTTGTAATTGATTTACAGTGAGATTCTGTGATTAAAACTAAGCTAATGTTTGGAGTTGCTGTTTATTTGATAAACTAATGTGATATTTAAAGTGAATTAGATGGTAATCAAGCCAATGTCGCATACTTTTGCACTATTTATGGTAGTATCAGTATGCTTTCAATATGTTGCGTTGCTGATGCTTTCGAACAAAGTGTCATTGGAGCCATATGTTACTCGGTTTAGATAGGCCAGGAACATTGATCGTCGCAAATTAAGTTGAACGTAAAGTCACTTAAGTTGTGTTCATATGTTGTGTACAAAATTTGGTGGTCACTGTCTGTTTTTTGGTGTGTCACAAATGCTACAGGTAGCATACAATATTAATGAGCTCAAGTGAACAGTAATATATTACTGTAACAGATGACCCTAAAAGTTCTATAAATCTAACAATTTTATTTGCAGGTCGCTGTTTCACTTGGACACAAGGTTCTTGGCTGGCGAAGTATCCCGACATATAATTTTGTTATAGGTAAATCGGCTGTGCAAACATGATCAATTGTTGAGCAAGTGTTAAATGTATATGTTTTTGTAATTGCGGTTATTGATGATATAATTGTTTGAGTAAGAGCATTCCTTTTTTAAGTTCAGGATAGCTTGGATGAAAAATGTGAGGTTTTGCTTCATCTGAATGGACTAAGCGAGGATGGAACGATGACTTTATGATCTTATGATTTGGGGTGCTATGTTTCAGTGAAGGTTATACAGATCTTCATATCCAATGGCGTATAAAAGGCACATCCAATATTCATTCACATCAGTAACACAATTTATACATGGCTGCTATGTTTCAGAGACCAACGAACTGTATTGAACTTCACTGGAGTATAAAAAATATAGAATTATGTCTTCACATCCGTAACGTAGGTTATACAGAGCTGCTATGTTTTGGCCAGTATCAAATAATACAAATTGTAATTCGCATTTTGGAGATTGTCTTCGATGAAACAAGTACACATTACCATGGGGCTCTAATAATTTCTGACAACAAGTTAGCCCCCGCTGCAACGCGCGAAGTTTGTATCTTTATTCATGGATTTTGGTTTAATTGCAGGTAAAGTTGATGAAAAAAGAGATATGATGATATGGTTATAAGCACGTAACAGCCTCTCATGTTTAAATTTGGTTTCGGTTTGGGGCTATAAGAATTGTAATAAGAGTGTAACAAGAGTGTAACAATCCGTAACTTTAGTACAATGATTTTTCCTATAAACCAAGTCCGTTGCAACGCACGGGTGTCGCCAAGCCTTGTAATTATATAAAAGTAATTTATTCGGGATAAATGATGGTATAAATGTAACGTTAGTTGATGTCATTAAATATCAAAAAAGTTTATATGATTAATATCTTGAAAAACATTTGCAGAATCATTTTTTTCAACTTTAGAATCCTTAAAAGGAAAAATATTCTCAAAAAACTTAACATCACCTATATCCTTTTTTAAAAGTAGAATATCATATCATAACACATTTCTCAGATCTGCTACTAAACTTGTCATTATTGTTGACAATAGTAGCAAAACACAAGCAACCAAACACTCTTAAGTGAGAGAGAGAGAGTAGGACATTTTTTATATATCATTTCATAGTGAGACTTTCCATTTAGCACAGAAGAAGGGAGTCTATTAATAAGATAAGTAGCAGTTAGAATACACTCAATCCACATCTTCAAAGGTATTCCCCCCTGAAACATAAGGGATCTAGCAACATTTAAAAGATACCTATGTTTCCTCTCAGCAATTCTATTTTGTTGTGGAGTATACACAAAAGAAGTTTGATGAATAATTCCTTTATCAAAACACAGTTTCGTTACAGTTTGATTAACAAACTCAATACCATTATCACTTCTAAAAAAATTTAATTTTCTTTTTAAATTGATTTTCAATCAAATTATAGAAAACAACTATGAAGTGAGGAACCCCATCTTTAGATTTAATCAAGTATACCCAAACTGCTCTAGTGTAATCATCCACAACAGTTAAAAAAACCCTGAACCCCTCAGAACTAGTCACCTTATAAGGCCCCCATAAATCTAAATGAACAAGATCACCAAACCTCTTAGAAATATGATCACTTAAAGGAAAAGGTTCTCTAGTTTGTTTAGCCCTTTGACAAATTTCACAACAAACAACATTATCCTTTTTATCAATTTGTAGGGTATCTTTTAGAACATTTAGAACAGGGTCTGCAGGATGACCAAGTCTGCAGTACCAATCATGCTGAGATAACAAACATTGATATCTAAGGGTACTATTATTACTTTTAATACCTTTGTCATTATAGTAGTACAATCCTTCACACTGATCACAATCCCTAGAACATTTTTCAGATTCAAATCTTGTTTCAAGAAATAACATTTATTCTCATCAAAGGCAACTATAACCTTATTCTCTTTAACCAGTTTATGAACAGAAATCAAAGTGACACAATATTCAGGTATAACCATCACATTATACAGAGTTAAACCATTAGATAATATGAGATTTCTAATCTTTAAAATATAGGCCTCAGTCCCATTAGGATGGCCTACTTTAATTCTAAGATGGGAAATGTCAAGAACATTATCTAATTCTTTATCAGTGTAAGTCATATGCTATTTTGTCCCTGAATCAACAAATTTGCCATTACTAACAAGTTTAGGTTTAAAATTAGTATTAGAACAAAAAAAAATTCAAAATTGTTATGAAAAATAGAACTGTTATTAAAATAAGTACCTGCCATATTGGCCTGCACATTTTTTTCCAACTTTATTGTCTTTGATGAGAGAGATAAGAGTAGCCATTTGTTCATCTGTAAACCCAGAAGATGAACTTTTCTCAACAGAATTATTATTAGAAACACTTTGTTTCTTAAAATTTTGACCAGACTTTTTCTTTCCAAAATCAGCAGGATATCCAATGATTTTAAAACATCTATCAATAGTATAACCATTAAAACCATAATTCTTACAAACCACACTAAAACCCCTACCTTGCCTATTATTATTCAAACCAAAACCCCCACCTTGTCTATTAATATTAAAATTATTAGGTCGTGAAGGTCCTATATTGAAATTCTGATTACTTCTTTGAAAATTTTGGCTATTAGGCACATTAGATACAAAGGCAGAAGCCTGATTCCTTTAAGAGGAACCAGTTAAACTACCAACATCAACTCTGTTAGGAACAAGAAAAGTATCGGTCACTTCCAATATGTAATAGTCTTAGCCCGTAGTTTAACATATGATAAGCTTAGTAAGCTAATATGGCCCAAGGCCCATGGAAGCTTTAGTAAAGCCCATGGCCGGCCTATGTATGTAGTATATATACCCTCTCCATGTCTTGGAGAGGGTGGTTGGTTGTTTCATTTCACATTTCACACACTTAATAATATTATCATCTTTCTCTCTCTAGAAACTTTCCAACCCACTTCTCTCTCTAGTTCTTGCATAACATTAAAGATTACTAGTATTCTTCAATTGGTATCAAGAGCCATGGAGTGGTGTGTTTAGTTTTTGTGTTTGTCTTTTGATTTGTGTTCAAAACCTTTACAAAGAGCAAAATCTTGATTTAAAATTTTTCGGCTTAAAAACCTTAAAGTTGTCATTTTTCTTGTTCCTATAGGGTTAGTAACACTAGTTGTACAAGATTTTTTGCAAAAAACCAATCAAAAATGTGTCTTTTTGAGTTTTGAAAATTTGGGTTTCGTCTCAGTTACAACCGAACTAGTCTTGTCTGTTGGAACCGAACTAGAAGATCGAACGAGTTAACCGAACTAGTTAACCGAACCAGTGGAACCGAACGAGTTGGTTTTAGTTGGAACCGAACGAGTTGTTTTAGTTGTAACCGAACGAGTTGTTTTAGTTGGAACCGAACGAGTTGTTTTAGTTGTAACCGAACGAGTTGTTTTAGTTGGAACCGAACGAGTTGTTTTAGTTGGAACCGAACGAGTTGTGAACGATCTAGGATGTTTGTGTTGGAACCGCACTAGTTCAACCGGAACCCAGTGAACGATCTAGTTTTGTTATTGGTTGGAACCAGAACTAGTTTTAATCAAACCATATAACCGAACTAGTCTTTCTGTTTGACAACCGAACTAGATAACCGAACCAGTGGAACCGAACTAGTCTTTTTGTTTGACAACCGAACTAGTTAATCAAACCAGTGGAACCGAACTATTTTTTTGTTGACAACCTAACTAGATAACCGAACCAGTGGAACCGAACTAGTCAGTTCTTTGACAACCGAACTAGTTAATTGTATTTGGGAACCAAACTATCAACCTCCTTTGATAACCCGAACTATCTAAACCTATACAACTCAAATTTCCTACATTATACAGTTTAATTTCTTATGACTTGATAAATCCCGTGAAACAATAACTTTTTTTCTGGTTTTGTCAAGAATGTAAAAAATCCAGTGTATTAAGAATTACTTCAAACCGACAATCACATAATCAAACATACAATTTTTTTCTATCACCGATCGATCAATTAGTAAACTTTTTGATTACCCTACGTTATCAATGATGAACTCCTTGTAGAAATCACTTCTCTCGTGTGGAGACAAAAAACCACCCGTGCTTGAAAAACATTTGTATGATTCAAGGAAAAGCGATAGATGGAACTTTAAAATATGAATAGGACTCACATGTTAGAAGATCCGTGCTCTACCTTTGAGAAAAGGTCCACAATATTCTAATTCCAACATTCACAGTCTATAAAGGTGTAAAAGACACACACAAGGAATATACTGACTCACCCCTGTTAGAAGCCATTCAAGCTGATTGTGACATCAAAGCACTTAATATCATTCCCAAGCCTTCCATCAGAAATTATTGGCACTGTGAGTCAACATCGTAATAGGTAAATCAATGTGAGAAGATTCAACTACTGCTCATGCAAGAACGTCTTAACAAAGCAAGAATAATATGTAAGTTGTACGATGAATTGAGAAAGTTCACTTACAAGAAAGGAGAGTCGTTACAACAGTACTACTTGAATTCACAATGCGATACTCTAATGATATTAATCTCTCTCTCTCTCTCTATCCTCCTCTATAGAGCAATGTCAAGTTAAAACCAATTTTCTGAACACACTTCTGAAGAATGGAGCAAATTCCCGTCACTGATGTTAAGTTGGTTCAGAGACTGAACACATTGCATACTACCATGTTGATCAGCCTTCATGCCTACTTGGAACAATATGAACGACATGCTAATGAAGTTTGTTTGATGCATGAATGAATTTCGAGTGCGAGCGCAGCGAGAGTGCCTTTGGAGCGTGAGAGCGGGCGAGAGCAGCGGAGGAGCGCGAGAGGGAGGGAAGGCACGCGTGAGCGACGCGCTTAGTCAAACTCATCAACTGACACTTACCAATGCCGCGCGATCGAGAGGCTGACGCGAGAGCGGCGGCGCTAGCTTCAACATATCCATCTCCACAGAAACAGTAGAGCGCGCCGAAGAGACGCGTCCCAACAATACTCAATCTCATCAATCATCAACACCTCTTTCCGTAACTATCCATCAAATATTTTCAATCATCACTTCACCACAACGATTATTCTCCATCTCAACCATCCCCTCAATTGGAATATCCTCCCAATTAACCAACAATCTGAATTTTCCCCAACAAGACTCCAGTCTAGTATGTTCTAGTGTTCCAAAAGGTGATGATCCCCTATTTGATGCCATCAATCACATGAATGTCGTTTTTGACTGCAGTAAGTCCACCTCCGGTAGTCCACTACTAATAATCAGCTGAGAAAACGTCGTCTAACCCTAGGCAACAAGCTACCATCAATAATGGAAAGAGTGACACAACAACCCAATTCAGGGAACAAAACTTCTTTTTGCTACGGTACTTCAAGGACTTACACTCCAGGAGCAAGTGAAGCAATTCTAAGCAAACAAAGGATGGTTATATTGCTACAACTGCAAAGGGACTCACATGTCCCAGAAATTGCACCAAACTAAGAGAGAAAAAGGATGATTCATGGTTTAAAAGAGAAAAGAGTTGGCTGGTACAAAAGCTCAAGCACATGGGTCAATTCTAAATGAGGAGGAACTATCTGTTTTGGCAGATCCAGATATATCCTGAAGGTCAAGGCACACAAACTGTCCAGTACTCACATCTCATCTACTTATCAAGAAAGCCATGATTGGATGCATATGACTCTGATTGTGACCAACTCAACTCTGCCAAAGTTGCTCTCATGGCGAATTTATCTCATTATGGTTTAGATGCTCTTTCTGAGGTACACACTCATGATAATGTGAATAATGATATGACTAATCAAGTTGTGCAGGATATGCTATTTTCTGAACAGTCAAATGTTGTGAACCATTCAGAGACTGAAATAACTAGTGATAGCAACAGGTATCTGATTGAATCACAACATGCAGCTGTTCAAAATTCCAATTCTTCTACCCAACAAGATGATTTGATATTATCTGTGATTGAACAACTTAAAACCCAAGTAGCTAATTGTACCAAGACTAATCTGGAAAATAAGAGTGTCAATGATACCTTAACTGCTGAGCTTGAAAGATATAAGGAACAAGTTAAAGTTTTGAAAGAAGGACAAAATGTTGACTTAAGGAGTAAGGATAACGTTTCAGACACATGTGCACAGTCTGTAGAGATTGATCTTCTTAAACAAACTCTTTCAGAACATTTAAAAGAAAAGGAATCTTTATTACAAACAGTTACTCTTCTAAAAAATGATTTTAAGAAAGAAGAATCTAGGAACATTAATAGAGAAATAGCTCTAGAAAAGCAGATCAAACATCTAGATAATATTGTTTTTAAAAGAGATCAATCTGCATAAACTGTTCACATGTTGACGAAACCTCAGTTTTTCTATGATAATACCACTAAACAAGCTCTAGGTTTTCAAAATCCCTTCTATCTGCAGAAAGCTCAGCAGTCGAAACCAAAGCTATATGTTGGTGATATTATTGTTCAAACTAATCCTATTGTGATTCCTGACTCAGAAGAGACCTTAGCACTTGCTGAAGAGAGTCGTTCCAAAATGCTTTTAAAACATAAGGATAATATGATGTTAGAAAAGGAAAAGCAAGTTGATACCACACCGATAGATTATGCTGCTCTTAACCAACTTTATAAAGATTTTTCAACATGATTTGTTCCACAAACTAAATTATCTGCTGAACAAGCCTTTTGGTCTCAGAATTCTGTGAATTCTTCAGAACCCACACTTTCTATTAGACCCACCAATGTTGAGGTTCCAAAAGAACTTCCTAAAGTCAGCATGGTTAACACGAGTTTGAAGAAACTTAAACATCATCTTGCTAACTTTGATGTGGTAGTCAAAGAAAGGACCACACCTATAGCTATCACTGAGGGTTCGTGGGGTTTCGAACATACAAAAGCTTGTTTTAGGGATGAAATAATTCCATTTGTACAAGCTCTGAAGGACTTATTTAGCACATTCAACCAACATTTGGTTGATGAACTTTCTGAAGTCCAAAATGTCTTCTATCAAATGGAACAGGCTGTGGAACAACATCGTATTGAGTTAAAAACATTTAAAGTTAAGATGAATCAAGTTTTGAACGACTCTTAGAACAAGTGATGAGCAAAGATATTGTGAACTTACTTGTTAATCCTTCCATGGAGAATGATTCTGTGAATGTGCATGAATGTCAAAAGTGTCTCAGACTTGAGACTGGGCTTCAAACGAATTTTGTTAAAAGGGAAACTTACGATAAACTGTTCAAAAGTTTTACCATTCTTGAAAAACATTACATCTCTTTAGAAGTTGACACTCAACTTAAACAAGAAATTTTTCAAAGGGAAAATTCTGTTTCAAATCAAAGTGTTCCAAGTTTTGATCAATTGTTTGAATTAAATGAATTGAAAGCTCAGTCCCAAGAGAAAGACACGGTAATTAAGAAGTTGAAAGAGAGAATCAAATCTCTCAGTGGAAATATGGATAAGGATAAGATCAAACAGGACTTAGAAGAGATTGAAACCATAAATATTGAATTGGATCATAGGGTGACAAAGCTTATTGCTGAGAATGAGCATTTGAAACAGACCTATAAGCAACTTTATGACTCGATTAAACCAACACGTATTCAATCAAAAGAACAATGTGCTAAGTTAATTAGTCAAGTCAACTTAAAGTCTGTGGAAATTTCTGATTTAAATGCAAGTCTTCAAGAAAAAGCTTTGGCAATTACAGCTCTCAAGGATGAATTAAGGAAACTTAAAGGAAAAGCCCTAGTTGATAATAATGTTTCAAACCACCCTAGTGATCCAGAGTTGCATCAAGTTAATGTGGAACCAATAACCCCCAAATTGTTGAATAAAAGGACAGCTCACTCTGCCTATATTAAGCATTCTCAGGAAGAAGCCGCAGTTCTTAGGGATCTAGTCGATCATATTAAAGCTAATTATCCCTTAGATCCACTCTTAGAATCTGCCTGTAAGTATACTAAACTAATTCAGGAGATGCTTTCTAAAATCAGTAAAACCTGTCCTCATTGAGGATTCACGACACAACTATCCGAAGCACCACACAATTGCGTGGGGGCGAGGCAATTGGACCTCTCGGATATTACACATCAGATCATAACGAGTATCATGACGTTCTGCTCTATCTGACGACTCGCTTGACACCGTCATACATGCATACTTCCGTCACTGCAAAGGCACAGCAACGGTACCACAACTCCAAGAGCCTCTAGTATCTGTCTCATTTATCACATACATGTCATTCGTCACAAACTATAGTTTGTCTTCTAAACAGGAGTAAAATATCCTACCTATGTGCTACGGATCACAACCTTCAGGCAATAACAAAGAAAGATAAGATTAAGCACAACACGAAAGCATCTTAAACCCTTTCTTGGTTCTTCTCAATGAGTTCTTTAACTCACTTATGGCAAGTTTTGTCTCAATTGAGTTTTCAAATCTTTGTTTACAAAATGATTGTTCACGATGAGCTCTTGTCAGAAATACATTTGACGCTTTTTCTTTGCAAAATGTGTCATTTTTCATTTGTTCTTGACATTGTTGTAAAGCTAGTTCAAGAGAAATCGAGTGTTTTTCTAATTTAGCAAAATTTTATAAAAGCTCAATATAAACTTCTTTACTAACAGATTCAGTTTGTTTCGAAAGCTCTTGTGCAAGACATTCATATTGTTTCACTTTATGATCATATAAGCATTGCAATTCAGCATGAGCATCTAAATCGGATAACGAATGAAAATAGGAACACATAACATTATTAAACACACATTCTTACAAGATCATATCATACATGTTTGAAAATTCTGCCTTATCA
Organism: Tanacetum coccineum; assembly: GCA_026074375.1. NCBI lineage: Eukaryota > Viridiplantae > Streptophyta > Magnoliopsida > Asterales > Asteraceae > Tanacetum > Tanacetum coccineum. The sequence continues at coordinate 33,135 of BQNB010009411.1, read as the reverse complement.
GATTCAAGTTCGTCAATTTCATTTTCAAGGGATTCAACGTACTTTAAATCAGCATGCGTTTCTTTCTTAAGTTCATGAACAAATGTGAAACTATCATTCTGAGTCTTAAGGGCAAGAGGCATCAAACATATCTTAATCAGGATTTCCATATCTTTAGCAGTTGGGGCACGAAAATGATCTTTAGAATGTTTCACCCAAGCTTGATCGACAAGTTCTCTAAGATGATTTATGTTATTTGTCATGGCATTATACGCTTGGCTACTTTTGCTTAGGTAAGAAAGCTATGTTTTTGAAAATATTGGTTTTGTTTTCACAAATGATTTTCTACACATTTTCTTTCTTATTTCATTTGCATGTGCCAACTGTATTTGATATTCCTGGGTCGGGGGTTTAAAATTTCCATAAAGACTATTTAACTTTGTGTAGTCAAAAGGTTTCACTAAGTCTTTATTCAATTTTGATCGACTCTCTTCTTCAAGAGTCAGAATCTCTTCCCTATCGAGGACGAGTCTGTTTGCAGGATCAGATTGGTCATGTGGGATCTCATACAAACATGGTTTCTCATATTGAGCCTTTTGAGGTACAATTGGATAGCATAGGTAGTCTTCCATTAAATTAGGGCATTTGGGTGCAACATAATGATGGTTTGGATTGATTACTCCTTTTGTAAACTATACATTCAGAACTTAATTGGTTTTTTTCCACTGAAATCATTTTGTCAATATCTTTTTCTTCCTTAAGTTTCAAATCCGTTATGACCTTTATTTTCTCTTTGACAAGACCTTCGTAATGTGACTTAGTTAAAAGACTCTGTTTGTCTAACGCATCGTGTTTCTCTTGGACAACTGAAATTTCGTAGGCTTTAAGTTTTAAACCTTCTTTTATGTCAATGTCCTTTTGAGCTAATAGTCCTAGAGTTTCATTTAACTTACGTTCAAGTTTGTCATAATCAACTGTACGATCATTAAAGGCCTTGTACCTCTCAAACTCAGTCTGTTTATTTTGAAGTGCAACTAAACAACTATCTCGAATACTATTAGACTCCCCCAGGGTCCTACTAGTCTCTGCAAGAGTAGATTTGCACTCTTTCAATTCTTGAGTCAATGATGCGTTTGCTTTCTTTAATTGCTTTTGAATCGTTTTGTTTTCATCAATGTCAAGTTTTAAATTTGCAATTAAATTGGCAAGCGCAACACGCTCATCATCACATTCTACAACATTATGGTCAGTCTGAATTTCATTATCACACATATCTGGTGAATCAGGAGTGACATTGCTATCAGCCTTTTCCACTACACATGTGTTAATAATGCATTCAGGTTGCTCAGAATGTTGTGTGTCAACAACAAACACATTATATTCAGCAGTATATGGTACCTCAACCATTGGTTTTGTGTCATAGGAAGGTCTGATGTCCGTATCATCCCCATAAGTGCTTTTGTCATTGCATTCATTCCTTGACCTGCTGCTTTCATCTCCAGATGTGTTGCTTTGATTCTCTAAACCTTGATCATTCTCTTTGTCTGATACAATCCTACTGCAGTCATTGTCTCCCGAACTAGCATCCGATGCTTTAACTTTTTGAACCTTGCACTCTTGAATCTTATCTTTCTTTCATTCACCTTTTCACTCATTCTAAGCTCTTGTTGTCATGTTTTTGCTCTTTCAACAATACATTGCTCAATGGAGTTCATGTTTTGAATGATTGTTTCCTTGAATGTTTGAGCTTCCATGTGAGTGTACTCTTTGAAGTCTCGTTTTGTTTCCAGATCATATGAATTATAATTGGAAGGCTCTAACACTTTTGAATGTATGAACTTGTCAAACTGCACTTTGATCACACGTAGATCAGAATTGGAATCCTTCTCGTGAAGTGTTTCTTTGTTGAGTTGCCTTTCTAAATTCTTTAATGTTTCGAGATAACACATACCTGAAAGTTCTTTCGTTTGCCTCAAAGAGTCGGTGAAAAGCATCTCTAAACGTGTAGTATTAAGTTGTTGGAACTTGAGAGATGTTGAATTGTTGTTTGGAGTGCATTCAATTTGTTCAAGGAGTTCTCTTTCAAAATCTTTGCTTGCTTTTGCAGTTGTGGTATCTATTGTTCATCTAAATCCGAACACGAAGATAAAGTATCTTTCGTTTCCATTTTATCGAAAATTATGAAGTGAAAATGATTTGTAGGATCTTAAGTAGGTAAAGTGATGGTTGTTGTGGATTGAAATCAATTAACGTTCACGGGATTTTACAAATCGATGATTTAAACCGAGAAAAAAAATGGAATCTTTTACGAGATTTTACAAAATCAAGAAAAAACCGTGAAACAATGATGAATTGTTGTTGATATCTTTGTTATAGTTGAAGAACTTAAACTTTCGTTAATGATCGATGAGCTAAAACGACTAACGGTGCACAAACGTTGAACTTTATATGAGAAACGGTTGATTAAAACTCAATTAAGGACAAACGGTGCAATGATTATTCACTTTGGAGGAATAACGGGGCTGTTGTAAAAGAATAATGACTAACGGTGAAAAGAAGTTTCAACAATGATTGTTATTAAACAAGACAAGGACTAACTTTGAAAGACTACTTGAGTTCAGGGACCTGCATGTGTAATTGTCCAAAATTATTTAATAAATGAAAAATCTTCCCTCCATTCTCTTTATCTTCCACGATTTGAACTTTATAAAAAAAAATTGCAGCGAATGTTAATTTCGTCTCGCGGACTCGTACGGTTATCGTCGGAATCAAGTGAATATACCACGTTGATCGAACGAGTTCACGATCGCACCCGTTATAAGTCCCGTAACTAAACGACACTCGAAACCGAAAAACCCGAATTAACTTAAAACGTGTAGTTTATGCTTTAGTTGAGCTGCAAATTCGGTTTGTAAGTGAAATTGCGAATCGGTTGAGTAATGAAAATGCGACTTCGGTCACAACAAGTAAACTGCGAATTCCTTGAATGAAGAATATTGCGAATTCGATTTCCACACAAACTGCTAAGTCGTTTCCTTCTTCAAAGTTGCTAATTCGGTTATGCTTGAGGAGTTGCGAATTCGTTTGACAAAGTAATGTTGCGTATTCGGTTACAAAAGGGGGTGCGAATTCGTTTCACTAAAGAGTTGCTAATTCGTGGTATGCTTGTCCAATGCGAATTCGGTTCCTTCTTTAATGTTGCTAATTCGTGTGACAAGTAAATTGCGAGTTCGGTGTCCTTTGTACTTTTCTTTTTGTCTTCAACCGAAACAACAAAAAACTTATCGTCCTTGTTCCTAAAACATTGGATCTTGGTCTCCCTTTTTTTTTCAAATCGTTGAGGACCACAAAATAAGCAAGCTTAAAAATAAGCAACTTATATTACTTAGAAAATAAGCCTAGACGAAAAGAAGCATCATAATGCTTGAATAAGCTATGGGAAATAAGCTGAAAATAAGTCCCAAAAAACAAATCGAATAGAAGTAAACTTAAAAACAAGAAAACATAATATGAGACTTTTTGGGTTTCTCGTCTAAAGCCCACGTACAACACACAAATAATCAAAAAAAAATTACAAGACTAAGAAAGGTAGTTATTAGCCCAAAATGTTCACAATGGTGAACAGCCCAAAGAAAGGGAAAAAAACTAATTTTGAGGTGGTTTTAGAAGTAAGCTACGAAGAAGAGAAACAAAGGAAAAAAAATATTAATATGAAACGTGACTACTACACCTTTCGCAAAGCAAGTTTTTGATGCAAAAAGTTAATATGAAACGTGAGATAAGACAAAGAATAAGTCGAACCAATAAGGTCAAAATAAGTCACCACAACAAGAACACTAAACTCACCCGTGGCGAGTGATACCAAATGTAGGAACCAATAATCACTTTCACTTCATGATGAACACAAGAAAAATAAGATGAGAAAAATGAAGAAGAGTAGAGAGAGGTTAGAGAGAGAAAGTAGAGAGAAAAATGAGATGGTTGAATCTAACAAATGTGTGTGAAAACAAATGAGACCAACACCCTCTCCACACTTGGAGAGGGGTATTTATACTTGCACCATGAGGCTTTCATGCCTATGGGCTTTCTATGGGCCGGGCTCGAGATTACTTGGAATTACTTTGGGCTTTAGCCCATAACACGTGACCGGTTAGATTACATAAACGAGCCCGATACCCGTAACTAGCCTATTAAAATATATATTAAATAAAGACTGAAGCTTCCTCGTTGAGTGACCGAGCTTCCTTGTTCGACTCAATATTTTGAGGCTAACAAAGTTAACCCTTGAAAATATTGAGTAATCAACACAATCTTATACTCAAAGATAGGAGATAATCTATATTCAACTGAAAACAAAAGTGTAAACGAATCATAGATCTGACCTTGTAATTTTATCTAAACATTTTTCTAAAAAACTAAAAGTTACTTGGTAACCATTTTCTTCAAGATCTTCTTCATATCATGATTCCACCATTAAAGAGACTTGAAGCTTTTATTAGATAAATGTGAAAACGAAGAGAAAAAGATAAAGGGGTTGTAGGGAAGGATGTCAGCAGTCGGGACGAGGTCGGCGGCGGGAAGAAGACAGTAGGGAGGAGGTCGACGGGAAGGAGTGGTGATGTTGATGGAGCGTTTTGAATAAGAGCGGTTCCACACAATTCAACCGCTAGTTGCTCATTGGGTGTGTTTGGTATCAAGCGTTTGAGAGCGTTTTGGAGCAACTAGCAACTAGCGGTTTAAATATAATGCTTGTTTGGCAATGAGCAACTAGCGGTTGAATTGTGTGGAACCGCTCTTATTCAAAACGCTCCATCAAGAAGCATTTAGATCTAGCCGCTAGCGTTTGGCTCTCAAATGACATATATGCCCCTTTTAATTATTTACATAATTTTTATGTTAATGTGTATATGTCTTTATTAGTCATTTTACATTTTATAATTACAACTACAGCTACGTTACCAAACACTTTTATTTAACAAACAGCTACCTGCTAACTGCTACTGCTTAATGCTACTGCTTGTTGCTTACTGCTACTGCTTCCTGCTACTGCTACTGCTACGTTTCGCCAAACACAACCATTGCCAAACAAGCATTATATTTAAACCGCTAGTCGCTTGTTGCTAGTTGCTCCAAAACGCTCTCAAACGCTTGATACCAAACACACCCTTAGTTGACCTTACGGCTCATTTATAAGACATGATCTGAAAATGTTTGGAATTGCTTATTATTCCCGGCTTATGAGCGTATTTAATTTTTGTAAAACTAATAAGGTTTCTTTTTTAAGAGTATTGATTTGGCCTTCGAGACACCGAGACAGACTACAAGCCATCTGATGTATACTGGTAAATATTGATTTTTACAACTCTTCATAATTAGTTTTTGTCAAATTTTGGCTAAATATTTTTTCTCGAACTACAGGTGTACAGCTGATTGTCAGTCGATTACTGGACACGGTTATGTTTCTTATGGACCGTTCACGCGTTTTGCTTAAAATTTTGAAATTGGTAAATGCACAACAATCAATTTATGAGCTTCTCAACCATATGGATTTACAGAATGCATCAGGTCAACAGGGCAGAGTGCTGTGTTTTGGGTTTATGCATTTCAAATTCTTTCAGGTATATCCAAAAAATCTATAAGTTTTAATTGTTTTAAGCAAACCAACTGCTTTTTCCCGCTGCAATACAGTTAGAAAGTAGTTTTTAAAGTCAATGTATTTACCATGGCGCCCTTTGCAGCGCACGAAGAAGATCATATACGCCGTGAAGGAGCAACAAAAGGCTGTTGAAGAGCGGGCGAGGGTAGTGGAGGAACGACTGAATAAACTACAGCAGCCACTTAGAGAGATTGCTAAAATCATGAAAGCACTACAACCGCCACCCTTGCTACCTCCAAGTTAGTTGGTTTGGCCAAGAAACTAACTGCCACTCACCTTCATTCGAAAAAGTAAGAGACCGCACACAAGCCGTTGATTCGTTGCTGGTATGTAATTCTTAGTGCTGGCCATGTATTGAAATTACATGTAATGTGGCGTTATTTTCAGGTTGGTGCTTCCTTAGTCTAAAAGCAGGTAAGCAGTTTACCTACGCAGGCCTAAAACCCTTTAATTATATAGAGTGTTTTCTTGAATACGAGTATTGGTAAGTTTGACATTTGATAACCTACTTTGAACTTCATTTGATGGCCATAGCCTGTTTTTTAAATAATGATAGAATATGGAGTTTAAAAAACAGTTAACCTCTGAGAATTACGCTTGGTTTCTTAATATGTGTTGCTAGCTGGTAAGGTGTTACGTTGTGTTGTAAATCAAATAGAAGTATGTGAATAGGCTTCATATAAAGAAAAAGTAGCAATAGCACATGTGGTCCAAATGAACAAACAACACTGATCTTACTGCAAAAGCGTTAGAAAAATAGGTTGGTTGGCTACTATGTCAAAAATGGATCCAACTTAAGATTTATAGTTGAAAGAAGTAAAGTCCATAAACGGTCATAGGAATACCAACTAGGCCGGGTATATAAGAGCCGAAAAGGCTAAACTCTTCCAAATAACGTAGCTGGTATCCCTCTCCAATCTAAACACTCACCAATCTAAACACTATCTCCTGCATTAAATTTCACAACATCTAATTCTCTCATTCTTAAAAAAAGCTTCAAGTAAACTAAACTAATTAGTTAAAAAAGTTGTAACCTTTTGACTACTTGGTTGACCTATGCTATATTACGTATTCCTTTATATTATAAACTCAGTTGCAATTTATTTAGCTAAACTTATTACGATATCTAATATGGGTATGTTTTGCAAAGTACAGTACTACATGCTTCATTTCCTGCTATTTCTTAATGTTGCCCCGCCGCAACGCGCGGGTAATATTCCAGCTCGTTCATACTTAAGCTACAAAGTGTCCCCTTAGAAAGGTCCAGTAATTAGGCAATCATATTTGTATTAACTTTGGGGGATTAAGATAGTAATGCCTCGTTGATGGTATAATTGACCTCGACACATGTGGTATTAAACTGAAAAAAAGGAGGCCGACAGTGTTGTACTGTTATTGCAACTTAATTTTATTACCAATAATCTAAGACGACACTAACACACAAGAATAAATCTGTGCACACGCTATATTCCTTGTAATGACAGCCAAGTACCAGTTATATAACAAGACTTGCAGAATGATAGTGTAAGGAACAGAAGTAACTGTGATAGCCCCCCATTCTTATTATAAATCGCGTGCCTTCGTAAACGATTTATTTTATCCCATTTGCTCGTCAAATCATTCAGTTTGAAAACCTCAATGGATTCTCCAAAATGGGCCACAACGACAATTAAAAAACGTTGACCACATTTAGTTAGGAAACACTCATTAAGATCTGCAACAACTTTTCCGGGCTTTGGCTACATCTTTCTTCCAAGAGAAATCTTCTTGAGCCACGTTTTTGAAAACATGAAGTTCTCCGTCTGAAGTTCTCCGTCGTCACCCAAAGCATAAAGATCTCGGGCACACAATGTTGGAAAATAAAAGTGAAGGTCATCATCATAACAATCCAGACTAATCAAACGCCAGGATTGTTCTCTATGTACAAAGTGGATGTTAATACCAACAACCCTACAATCGGGGAAAAAGGTGGTGCTGAGAAGCATAAGCTATAGAAAATAATATCCGACCCTGGAAGATCATGGACCTCATTTGTGAAGGGGTTACAAAACTCCAAGCCGTACTCAGTGTAAAACAACAACCAACCGTACCCATAATAACATATTTCAGTATCACCGATTGTACCAGGTAGTTTTTTCATAAAGTACTTGTAACCGAACAAAGGATCTTCAAATGTGACAATGCCTCGTTTTTTGTCTACCACCATTAGCCACGGCGAAAGTAGGAATAATTCTCCAATCTCTTTAATGTTGCTTCACCTCTCCATTGTAAAACAGGCGCTGCTAAATGACAACGTTTGCATGTAGCACAGAAGTTCAAGTATTCCAAGCCAATACAAAACTCCATAATCATCTCCAAATCACCGAGTGGAAGATCAAGAAGTTGCAATTCATTATGTTCAACATCATCATCACTAATTTGTCTCACTACAATTTCACAGTCCTGGTCCTCTACTTCTTTTTTAGCTTTAGCATAATCAGCTGCTAACCTACAAAAGATAAGTTTTTCTAAGATGGCAGAATGAGTGGCATATAAAAAGTTAAAGAACGAGTGGTAAAAGGTGTTGGAAAACATAATCCATTAATCTTTGTTAAAAGAATAACAGTCTCATTATTAGGGCTGCAAGTCGACACCAGGAAGAAGAAACAATGTCAGCATGCATTTAACAGGCCTGAACTCGTTTTATAAGGCCTGTATTATAATTGTTTCTGTTGGCCTTCAAGGCCCAGACCCAAATACTAGAAAGATACGATTATTAGTTTATTTAGTTTCTAGGGTTATAACTTTTACTTTTATTGAAACGGTGTATGCCTTCATCAACACACCGATTCATTCACTATATATAGATTAGGAATTCTGTAATCAAACCATCCCTTCAGTTTATATAATATCAGATTCATTACAAGGGATCAAACCCCAACAATCTTCCTTGTTTCCTGTTATTTAATTCTTGAATGGTGTTATTGTCATGCTGATTGTTTGATCATTATTCGATCCTGGAAATAACCCATCAGACCTGTGCAACAAAAGGAATACTCCGTACCTGCATTCCCACACTGAAACGTGGCTAGTTGGTAGCACCAGAGAAGGAAACATAGAACACAGCAAGATTGTTCCATCACTCAGATTGTAAGAGGATATTATTTCCCCCGTTTTGCTACGGATGTGTATTTTACCCCAGACTCAGAGGCAACTGCAGGACTATAAGCCACGGAGTTATCACGTGCAAGATCCACGAAAAAATTAGCATCTTTTAGGTCTTCCATTTGTTCCCATATTTCACTACTCATATCTAGTATATCGTTAAACTTTTCCTCCTCCATTTCTTCAGGCGTCTTACCAGTTAAGTCCAGCCTTTTGAGGCCTTCCAATTTTGCTCAGTCTATACTCGTCATATCTACTTTATGTAAAAACACAGTAGAAAACGCTGTATCTGTTTCCAAATAAAAATTTAGACCTATTATAACGCAGAACAATTCTGTATTAGACCCTCTCAGAAAAAACTTTCTTTTACTACCCCGGTGGGATGGAGGATCAGGGCGTCCAGCAAACAGCATGAGTTTGATTACAACTTCTCCATCCTTAGCGTAAGACATCAAAGTTAGGTTTATCTGTTCTCGTTAGCAGTATAATTGATTTGGGATCATCAGGCTGTAATGACAAACAACATTCTTTGATAGATGTGGAATCCCCGTCTTTGAGAATCAAGGGAGAGGAAGACGCATGATCTTAGAAGTAACGGGGTTCTAAAGAGACCACATGTTTTCGTTGGAAAGAATCAACCAACCATGAAAAGTCCCTCGGATACGTTTTCCAAGCAACTCAGGGATTCGGCAATGATAACAAGACAACGGGTCTTGTATGTTGTAGAAGAACTGGTCTTTTGTGCCTTCTTGATCATCTTCGGGGCTCTTAGAAACGAACCATTGATATTTTGCCGATAGGGCGGGAAGTCGATCATACACTGGACCACAAGAAACCTGCTTCTGCTCCTTCATAAAAAAAATTTAGCATGTGTTAGACCAAAACGGAATAGAGTACGTACTCTACATGCATGGAAGCTAAAAAAGACTTAGGATTTTTATTCATAAAAACTAAAATAAAAAAAAAGACATGATTTTTATAAACCTCAAACAATTAAGAAAACATATACGACATGATTTTTATATTCAGAAGTCGTTTCGTGAGATTTTGTTATTATTATCGAACAAATAAGATATTATGTAGACAAGAATTCCAAATCCTAGATCGACTAAAATTGTAGTTTCCTAATTCTTAAATTGTAGAGTGATTGGTTAGTTTTTGTGGTGTGTACAGTTTGTATATTATTGTTAAAATATAGTAACTCCTAGAAACAAATCTTAAAAGGACTCATTTTGTCTATTAGCAAGATAGAGATCATTTCTTTAGATCTCTTGGGTTTGATATTCTGCTATTGTTGTTGATCTTGAATCTGTTGTACTGATTTTAATAATATTTAAATGGTGTCAGAGCAAAGTCATCTTCTTGCTCTCGGTTGGTTTTTTTAAAAATTAGGGTTTTATAAATTTTAGGGATTTCTTGTGTTTTTAAACGATTTTGGTCAATTAAGTGTGTTAACTGATAGATCTAGTGTTGTTTCTTTTATCTCGATTTTTTTTTACAAAGTCTCCAATTTTTGAAAAATTAGGGTTTGATAATTTTTTGGTCTTTTGTTCTTAAAAGGCTTCTGGTGATCGATTAACTGTTGTAAATTGGTTTGATTGTGTTTTTACTGGGTTCTTGGAAGGTTTTGAAGAAACCCTAATTTTTTTGTGAAATTAGGGTTTGGTTGATTTGATTTGGTTTTTGACTAAGTGAATGAGATGGTTACAGGAGTGATTTATGTTGCTTATTGTTGTTTTAAGCTCTCTGTAACACCTCTCACACTCTATCTTTTTATTTTTTTATTAGATTGTTGGAGGATAGGTAGAGACACTATTAAAAAGTTTATGGTTGTTTGAGGGGTTTTTTTTTTGTTTTGTTGTGGGCTCTATGTAACACCTCCCACACTGCACTATTGAGAAGTTTATGGTTGTTTGAGGGTTTTTTTTTTGTTTGTTTTTTTTATATCTACCACCTTTAGTGGCAAGAAGCATGTGAACTACTTATTCTGTCATTATTTGCGTTCTTATAATTGTTTTATTTTGATTATCATAATGTTTGTGCATAGGTATGGTGAGGATGAATACGAACTTGATGATAATGCCACTGTAATTAGTAAATTGGATGTTAGTCATCCATTACACTTACACCATAATGACCTTCTACTCTTACTGTTGTTTCTATCAAATTAAAATTACTTTTAACTTGCACCATAAAATTAACTTTTTATCTCAAAATATGGCTCCTATTGCTGAATACTTTAATAAGTTAAGTACTATGTGAATACAATTTGATGCCTTCAGCTACGCTACCTAGGTGTACATGTCATGCTGTTGAAGACTTTGAAAAACATAAACTTATGAAATTAATGCAGTTTTTGATGGGATTAGATGATTCTTATATACAATTGAGAAGTAATATTTTGGAAAGAGAGCCTTTGCCTGATGCTAAGGGTGCATATGCTCTTATTTCTAATTAGGAGTCTCATAGAGCTGTTGTCACTGCTGGCTTGAACCTCTCAGAGGTCTCAGTCCTTTGTGTTTAACTACAGTAATAGGGCTAATTCTCAAAGGTCCAAAACCTTTGGTAATTTATCTAGACCTAATAATGTGCCCACACCTAATAATCATGGGAAAAAGAGCTACTGGTGGACCTACATTGGTTTGTGAGCATTGTAAGTTTAATGGCTACTAGGCGTTTTAAGTTGATTGGGTATCATGCTGATTTTAGAAAAAGAAACAATTAATTCTATTAATAATTAAAATGCTCAAAAATTTAATAGAATATTTATGAATATCAATAATTATGTTGGCTCTAGTTCCACCTCTCTCTTTGATAAACAGATTTCAAAACTTATTTCTTCGATTGAGGTAACCTATGTTAATGATAATGGAAAAGGGGTACATGCCAGTATTGCAGTATTGCAGGTATTGTTTTCAATAATGACAATTTTTTCAATCAAAATTTTGATAAATTTTTTTGTTCTAACAGTAATAGCAGGGTCTGGTCTTGAGCATGCTGGCATTATTTTTGATTCTGGAGTTAATCAACACTTAACATATACTGTTAAAGACTTAGTTAATGTTATTGACATTTTTTTATCTTACGATAAAAGTTTCTCATCCTAATAGAAAAAAGTTTATATTACTAAGGTTAGAAATTTGGTCTTAACTAATTTCTTAACTCTATATGATGTTTTGGTTGTTCCAGAATATTGTGTCACTCTTGTTTATGTTCATGCCAAAAGTTCAATATAGACCCAACATTTGTCATAGACCCAATGAACCAATCATAACCACTCATTTTTTCATCAAAAATAAAAAAACTCACTTTCTACCTCTTTTTTAAAAATTAAATATCTCACACACCGTTAATCGTTACGCAAAACAAAACATACCATCGCGACGAGAATTAAATTATCTTTTTATAGAGGGGCGACACTATGTACTTTCGACGAATTTTTTTTATGATTTTATGAAGTAATATACGATTTTATAAAATCATATATGATTTATGAAATCATATATGATTTTATGAAATCATATATGATTCGTTATACGAATCATATATTATATCGACATGACGAATTCATATATGAAATTCGCGAATTCGAGGACTGAAACAAAATTGAAAAAATGTGTCGGAAATTCACAAATCATATAATGAATTTTATGAAATCAATATATGAGTTTTTATAAATCATAATGATGCCCGTTTACGAATCATATATTGATTCGTTATACGAATCATATATGATTTTCCGCATTCGATGACTGAAAACAAAAATCGAAAAAAAGTTTACTCGAAAGTACTATCGTTTCACCCGTGTACTGAAAGATAAAAAAATACTCGTCGCGATGTTGTATTTTTTTGTCGTGTGAACATTTACCGTTTGTAATGATATTTTATTTAAAAAAACGTGAAAAATGGGTTTTTTTTTATTTTGATATAAAAACTGATGCTTAGGATTGGTTCATTGGGTCTATGACAAATGTTGGGTCTATATTGATCTTAACTCGTATGTTCATAAAGTGGCTAGAGACAGCAAGTTTATTGTGGCATTTGATGAGTCAAAATGTTTTGTGTTATCTCAGGATTTGATGGATGTGAAAGTTATGGGGATTGGTAAACAAGTTGGTGATTTATATTACTTTGATAGGATTCAAGGTACTCATTCTAAAAACATGTAACGCCCGTATTAGACTGAATTTTTTTAACACATGAGAAATCCTGATATTGACTCTTGACGCTTTCATGGCATCAATTTTAAAATTCTATTAAGATTCTGGTTCTGGAATTATTTTTAAGTTATAGTAGAGTCAAAAATCTTTTCGACGTATGTGGCACGACTTCTAACGTGCCACGGTTTATTTTATACGCAATAAACAAAAACGACTAAAATCATAAGCCCCTGGTGGTGAGTGGTTGGCGGTTAAGCGATAGCCACCCTTGGCCGGCGGTTGGGTTTTGGTTGGTGGCTGGGTCAGTTCCCTGCATTTTACTTTTTTTTTGGTAATTATGGTTTCCGCTCTTTAGGCTGACTAATCCACGAGATTTGAACCCACCGCCACACAGACTCAAACCAGGTAAGGCCCTCCCTTTTTAGGAGTTTGGCGTGACCACTTAAGAGTTGTTTGCACCTAGCAGGAATTAAAATTGGGACCTCACACATTTTTAGTGTGACACTTGCAAGTCCTTTTACCATTAGGCCACCTATAGGTGGTTAATAATAACATTATAAACATTGCATTTTACTTCTTTAAAATCTTTTTTCGGATAACATACTTGCCCTTATCGAAATGACACGAAACTTTGCAAAACTACTACATATACATTGATAAGCTTATCTGAAAATTTACAAGCTTTAAACAAGTGCGGAAACGTGTTTTTGGAGTGGTGCCATACACTCCTTCCGAAACTAGATTGAACACCATAATGGCACAAAACTTGATACATACACATTAGACACTAAAATTTAAACTTGACATAGTTCAAATGCAATATAACTTGCTGGAAACTTCAGGGCATTAACAAGCTACTATCAAAGTGCAAGAATGAGTCACTCGTCACCTAGATGTGCAAGCGAAACTGCATCTCCCAAAATAGCACCTCGATTGTTTCCTTCACGCACCTACATGGACATGGAAACTAAAAACGATAAGTCTATGAGACTTAGTGAGTAAACGGAGCAAAATTAGATAACTACTAGCAAAAGTATGCATCTTCTAAATGCCAACCCACCCATTAGCTAAATGGGTCGAATCATATACCTCTTTACACTTATGCTATTAAATACTACTAAGAACCTCGATCAAACTTTTAATTGGATTCCTAACAATGAGACAATATCTATCCTCATGAAATACGGGCATAATGTGTTGACCCGCCCATTGCCTAAATGGGTAAAAACGGGTAATTATCCATATAGTACAAATATGAACTAACATAACATCAATTCTAATTTCTAGATGGATTCCCAACTTGAAGATCATATCGAATCATCATGGGTAACTATGCTAAAACTTCATAACCCACCCATTATCTAAATGGGTCAAGAGGGTAATTTACACACTACTACAAAAGCTATTAATCACGTCTAATCCAATTTTAAATTTAAGTTCTAACTAACGATGATGTATAGTCATTTTATAACTAACTAAACGATGTATAATCGTTACACATTTCATTGTGATATCTAATAAGGTCACCCACATAGGATGCTTGGTGCCTAAAATGCACAATCCCAAAAGGGATACTATAGCGTCTATAATACGCTAACTTCTTGTCATCCACCAAGGATGTTATGGTACCAATATTGCATAATCCATCAAGGATTTTAAGTTCCTAAACGTGCTATCCTCGAAGGATACTAAGGCGTTTATTACGCCATTTCCAAGTCATCCACGAAGGATGTTATTCTATAAGCATGACTAATTTCGGCTATATCCAAATACATAAATATGATTGTTATCGGCTATATCTGATTCGTGAGCTAATCGTGAGAATATCGGCTATATTCGATTTACATACAAACATGGTTCGACTATATCCGAAGCTACATATAAACATACTAAAATCATGTTTAACTATTAAAACATGAACTAAAACCGTTACTCACCTCTATCATTTGGTTTAGGCTTTCGCTTGCTTTCCGCGAGCACCTAAACATATATCATAGCATACTAACCCTTTAATAAATTCTACTAATCGTATAATTCATAAATTAACTAATCATGGCTATATGGGGTTTCTTATAGCCTTTAGCCAAACACTCCTATTTTTAAGCTAGTTTTACATAAACTTAACATAATTTCCACTAATCATTAAACCATAATTTTTAACATATAGATTCATCACAAACCATTCATTGAATGATTCCAATATCATATCTAATGATGAATTCAAGGCTAGGGTTTATAAAACCTTTAATTCACATAACCCAAAATTGACATAAAACTCTTCTAAATTCATAATTCTAACATGAATTTACCTTGAATGGAATAAGGTTATTGAAACTTGAATATCTCTAATTCACCAGGACTTAACCTTGAAGAACACTAAACCTTTGCACTTGAATCTTGAAACCCTTATAACTAATCTTGATAATAAAAGTCTAATAATGTTTTTCCTTCTTTTCTTCTTAGAGTGCCACGTCCCATGACACATACATATGTACGTGTATGTATTTTGTAGATTCTAAGTTTCTTACTTTCTTCATCACAAGGAAAATACATAAGGCTGATCAAGTAAGTTTCATAATTTGTCAAGGTTAGTCCCTGTTATTAATTCTTTTGCACCGTTAGTCCTTTTCTATTAACTATTTGTACTAATGATCCTTATATCTTATAAAAACTAAACAAAATGACTTTTCTAAATATTCTAAAATCAATAAGATATAATTATGACTAATTAGTGAGAATTAGGATGTTACAAAACAATAAAGTTTGTTCTAATTCCTCTAAAAATATTTAGCATTGCAGACTTGGTCATCCCTCTGAGCAAGTCTTGTATGTTTTAAAAAATGAAATTGTTTTTGAAAACAATAATGATTTACATCCTTGTGAGATTTGTTAAAAATCTAAACAAAATAGAGAGTCATTTCCTTTGAGTAAGCATAAGTCTAAAATTCTTGCTGAACTTGTGCATCTAGACTTTTGGGGGCCTTACAGGCTGGTGAGTAAGGAAGGTTATAGGTATTTTTTTTACTATTGTTGAGGACTTTATACTTGTTAAGAACTAAAGATGAAGTGTTTGATTGTACATGTGCCTTTTTTAATCTAATTAAGAATCTGTTTAAGAAAACTGTCAAGACTTTTAGAAGTGATAATAGGATTGTGGAAAGGAAACATAAGCACGTGCATAATGTTGCCAAATCCATTTTGTTTCAGGAGGAATTCCTTTGAACTTATGGTCTGAATGTATTCTTACTGCATGTTATTTGATTAAAAGGGTGCCTAGTTCTGTGCTAAAAGGAAAATCTCTTTATCATCTTGTCTTTAATAAATTACCTTCTTAAATCAATTAAGGGTTTTGGGTGTCTCTGTTTGGCTGCTATACTTAATAATCATGATAAGTTTAGCAGCAGGGTAGAAAAATGCGTTCTGATTGGATATTCTTCTTTTTAAAAAGGGTATAAGCTGTTTAGTCTTGAGAGGAAACAATTTGTATTTTCCAGAGATGTTAAGTTTTTTTAAAAAGTGTTTCCTTTGAAGATTAAATCTAGTTCTGAGGTCAACAAAAGCAATCAAGATCTGGATCATATAAACTTCTATAACGAAGTTGTATATGAAGATCTTGACACACCCTATGATGACCTAATCTAAATGCTCATCTTCACAATGATGGTAGCAACTCTTTTAACCCTCACAGTCTCGCTATTGACCTTATTGGGGATGATTTGGGGCATCCTTAAGGTTTCAATGGTTTTGCTAGTAAGAATGAGAGGGCTTCAACTTCTGAGAATGATTCTGTAATGTTTGAGGGTGATGTTGCAGACATTCATGACATAGAACATATTGAGAATGTTATTAATCAACATGTGAGAAGGTCTGAAAGATCTTTTGTTTTTCCAAACAAATATACTGAGTATGTTATTGATTTCATAGTTATATATGGTTTTGAAAGATATGTTGGTAATGCAAATTTTAACTCTAAGAATTATTGTTTTACAACTGAGTTAAATAAGGATTTTGAACAAAAAACTTATTGGCAAGCATGTAAGGAGCATCACTGTATTAAGGCAATAAATAAGGAAATGACCGCTCTCTATGATAATGATACTTGGGATATTACTGATTTACTCAGTGATAGATAAGCTATTGGTAGTAAATATGTTTTCAAGATCAAATACAAGTCTAATGGTGAGATAGAAAGGTATACAGTCAAACTTTCGGCTAAAGGGTTTAATCAGAAAGAAGTTATAGATTTTGATGAGACTTTTTCACATGTTGTGAAAATTTTTATTGCTAGATGTCTTTATTAATCTTGATGTTCAAAAAAAATTAGCCTTTATATCAACTTGACATTAACAATGCTTTTCTATATGGTGATCTTGATGAAACCATTTACATGACCTTACCTGATGGGTATTTCAGTCCTGGGGATAAAAGGGTTGTAGACTTAAAAAGTCTTTGTATGGCCTGAAACAGATACATAGACAGTGGAATGCTAAGTTGTCTCAAGTCTTAATTGATCATGGTTTTAGTCAGAGTAAAAGTGATTATTCATTCTTTACAAAAACCATTAATAAATATTTCTTAGCTCTTCTTGTCCATGTAGATGATATTATTGTTACTGGAAGTAATATTCATGAAATTGAGAAATTCAAAGAGTTTCTTAAAACACGGTTTATGATTAAGGATCTTGGTAAACTTATATACTTTTTGGTAATTGAAGTTGTGGATACTTATAATGGTATTTGCATGTCCCAAAGAAAGTATTGTTTAGATCTTTTATTTGAGTTTGGCTTACTTGCTTGTAAGCCATCTGCTATTCCTCTGTAGCAAAATCTCTCCTTTTCTAATGAACCAACTCTTAACGATCTTGAGATAATAATATCATTGAATACTGATTGTAGCAATCTTATACACGTAATTATAAAATATAATATGGAAGAAAATTACCAAACTACCCTTGACGACAAAGGTAGAAAGGAAAATCTTCACAAATATATATTATATACGTATATTAACCGGGAAGTTTGATTCCCGGGTCGTCTATTCCCCCAATGATTTTATGAGTGAAATTGAGACCACGTTTAGATGTTCGGATAAACAATGAATATTGAATTGGTAAACAAAATGGGGGGTGGGGGGGGGGGGGGGGGGGGGGGGGGGGGGGGGGGGGGGTGGGTTTTATTTGATTATCTATTTCTATGATACAAAAAAAAATAATAAATGATAAGCAAATGATAACAAATAAGTAACGAAAACAAATAACGAGAAATTAAACTTTAACTAAAAAACGCAAAACAGGAACCATAAATGGTAATTAAAAAAAACCCAAATTTCCAAAATTAAACCTAAAATGAATTTTTCTTTTTTAATAGACTTTAATTGACTATATAGTAAGTTTTAAGATAACTAGAACAAAAACGGATTTGAAATGAGCTTAAAAACACGAAAAACGAGAACGGAAACGAATCCCGTTCTTTAAAAATTGAAATTGTGCAATTTTAATCCTATGGAAACAAAACTATTTTTCCTAGAAACTATATGATAAAAGAAAATTTTCTAAAAAAAGAATTATATTTTTTTGATTATTTTTCTATTTTTTATGATTTTTTAAAGTTTTTAATAAAAATAATGTTTAAAAATACTAAACTAATTCTAAAAATTCTAAAAAAAATACAGAAAATAGCTTGAATTAAAAGGAACCTAAGAAAAATAAGCTTGGTTACACAGCTTATCAAATAAGCTGTGTAATAAGCTTAAACAGCTTATTGTACTAAAGAGGGAAAAATGTATATAAGTAATAGATGTTGTGAATCTATAACGAAAAAGACCCCAGGGCACGTTGGTAGTGAGGTGTGGTGTGAGGCGTTTATAAGGGTTGAGGATGTTGAGGTCGGGGGTTCGAGCCTTGCTCACCCCCGATTTCCATCTTCCCTTTTTTTTGAAAACTTATAAAAGCAAAGTTGTAGAAAACCTGAAAATAAACACTTTTAATTAAAGAAACTTTTTATGAAAAGCACTAAATAAGCTGTAAAACAGCTTAAAACTTAACAGAGTACACTTAACTATATTTTTTTTTGGTATTTTTCAAAACTTAATAAGCTCAAAACTAAATTGAGCTTTACTAATGTAAAAATAAGCTACTAATATACTAATGAGCTAAACTGAAAAGGAAATAAGCACAAGGAAATAAGCACAAGGAAATAAGCAATGAACTGAAAATTGAAATAAGCACTTATAGAGAATTTTAAACCAAACAACCCTTTGAGGCAACTTTGAGCTGAAATTTAAGCTATCTAACAAAAGCTTTAAGCAAAACAGCTTATACCTACTTAGAGCTTATCCTAAAGACTACTTAAAATTGCATAGAAAATTCATTTTGAAATACAAATAAGTAAAGAAAAAGCACTATGAAAAAGCTAATAGTTACTGACTTAGGAGCTTTTGGTTTAAATGAAAAAGCTAAAATAAGCTAACTCTGACTTTAAAAATCTAAGAACAAATTTAATCTATCCTAATGAGCTAGTCTAAGCAAAAATTAAGCTAAACCTACAAGCTATAAGCTACTATTCTCTAATAAGCACTTAATGAAACTCTTAGAACCAAACAGCCCTGCAGGGATCTTTGAGCTTAATTTTCAATAAGCTCTTGGATCTCTGTGGGGATGTGGCTTACACAAGCTTAAACTAGAGCTAATAAGCTACCTAAAACTGCTTTTAAAAATGATTTTGAAATCAAAGCATCTGATTAAAAAGCTAAATGAAAATATCCTAGAAACTCAGAACATACTGAATTAGTTTTCTTTTGGATTTCAAAAAGACAAATGGTTTAATTGCCAGCTTAAAACAGATTGTTTAATAAACTAATTTTCAAAAACTAAATGCAAACACCTAAACTATGACCTATAATCTACTTGAGCTCAAATTTTGGTAAGCTAAAAACTACTTTTACCTATTGATTTTTAAACTTGAAATTGGCTTTTTCTTGTTTTCCCTATCTGATGCAGTGTGCATATCTATGAACCAAACCCAATTTAAACAATTGCAGGCTCAAGACACTTAATCTAATTCTTATTTGACACCACATTAAAAACTAACAAGATCATTTTAAACATTGGAACTAATTAAAGCTATTAAAGCAAAGTGAGACTAGACAGATTTGAGCTATTAGTAAACCAACTAATGAAAACTAATTTAAAGCTAATCTAACTTATAAATCCTATTCAAAACTGATGATGTATAGTATGAGCACCAAGCTTA
The DNA here is from genome assembly GCA_026074375.1 of Tanacetum coccineum. Taxonomy (NCBI): domain Eukaryota; kingdom Viridiplantae; phylum Streptophyta; class Magnoliopsida; order Asterales; family Asteraceae; genus Tanacetum; species Tanacetum coccineum. Next base: position 12,946 of record BQNB010009411.1, on the reverse strand, counting down.
CGGGGCTTAGTTTATAATACGCATATATGGGCCCAGGCCCAATACAACAAATAGCTGGACTGCTAAGCCTGACAAGGGCCATGCTCCGGATATTTCAAAGACGCACGTGAGTATCTTCTCAGCCGCACCAGTGCGCATCCCCGGACAAACACTGACCGCGGAAGAACACTTGCGGCCTCAAACACGATTATACGTGGACCCTTGCCCAACAAGGGACCCACTCTAACCACCAATAGTTACAAGCGAAATACTAGGAAACCCTAATTTTAGGCTTGCCTATAAATAGGGGTCATTTCACACCCCCAAACAGGTACATTCTGTCTAATCATTAACTCACACTACATACTCTGACATTCTCTGACAAACATGTGTACTTACTCTCACGCCGGAGCTTAATCGCGGGGTTCGCCCTGCGGTAAGGCTAACGGTTTACTTTTAATTGTGCAGAAAACCACCACTTCTCTTGCTCTAGTACAAGATCAAGCATTCAAGTCATTTGGAGGCCCGACCCGACAAAGGACTTTGACACTACTAACCCGGAACCCACATTAATTAGTACTAACCAAGTGCGCCATCCGTGGAACCCGAAAGCAACCATGATCTCTAAAAAAACTCATCATTGAGCACTCACGAAGCAAATCACAAACAACCCACGTCCGCCGTGAGTAACACAGGGGACGGAATGGTCCCCAGGTCTTGAAGAACCTATGTCGATGAGTTCTTAGGGAAATGTGCGTCAAAAAATTAATCACCATCTCTTGTACCGCTCATACGCCGAGAAAATGCGATAAAAGAAAAAGAGCAGAAAGACAAAGCTCAATGCTGTAAAAGCACGACCTGATCTATGGCGAATAGTTCCCGGGTTAAGATAAGCAGCCCTGAAGAATCGCACTTATCGTCTGAATCTAAGACACAACTGCCCGAAACAGAACACAGAAGAAGCGCGCGGAGAACAGGTATTACCCCGAAGCCCATCGCCACAGGCTCAGTGTATTCAAAAGAACTTAATATGAACATATCCCTTCTCCGCGGCCTCCGGCCACGGAATACGGAGGGCGTGTTTAATAGGTTGGGAAGAAAGGAACCAGCTAAACATCGCACATGTCCAAATAGTCGTCAACGGATCCCAAGCAAAAAGAACTGAGTAGAAGCAAGAAGGCGTTCATAAAAAACAAAAAAAAAGGGAACACCATCTCGTACGACCATCCAATATTCAAAAGTGAGATATGAAGGGGGTCATTGGAATCTAAAGCCACGATGGCCTGAAATCAAACACTATGAAGATGATCTCTCTCAGCCTTGGACATGTGAGTGAAAAGAAATCATTCACACCTCGAATCTGGCACTGTTAGTCCTCCCAGGACTAGATGCCCAGTCCCCACCATGTCCAAAACATACGATGGAAGCGAAGATCCGGAAGACCACTTAAAGTTATTTCAATCGGCCGCAAAAATAGAAGGTTGGGCAATGCCGACATGGTGTCACATGTTCAACTCAACCCTCACCGGGAATGCCAGAGTTTGGTTTGACAAGCTACCAAAAGAGTCGATCGTAGTAGCTAATAAGATCTAAGGGACAAGGTACACAATACGCAGTTTAGGGAAAACTATCTTCAGCAAACAAAGCACATCAAGGATCCGGTGGAGATACATCACATCAAGCAAAGAGACGGAGAATCTACGGAAGACTTCATGGAAAGATATAAGGCAGAAGTCCTGGACGTAGAAGGAGCTCCGGAGTGCATGAGAATCTCCGGGTTTATGCACGGAATAACCCATCCTGGGCTAATCAAGCGTCTATATGAAAGAATTCCGAGATCTATGGACGAAATGTATAGAATGACTACGTCTTTCCTACAAGGGGAAGTTGCTGCACTCAGTCACGGCCAGAGAAAAGCATCTTCATCATGGAAACCGTCAGAGGGGGGGGACAAACCGAATTTCAAGAAAGGCTTCAAAAACAAACAAAGACCGGATCGTAAGCCAGATAGATTCTCACTCCTCACCAAAACGCCAAAAGAAATTTTCGCTCTGGAAAAAGGAAAGTTCAAAGCCCCACCCCCAATGGTAACTCCGGTGGAAAAAAGGGATCCGAACAAATACTGCGAATTTCATTCAGATACGGGACATAACACGAACGAATGCATGCAGCTGAGAAAGCAAATAGATGAAATGATCAAGGCCGGAAAATTGTCGCAATTCATCAAGGAATTAAAACAGAACGACAAGCCGAAAGCACCGAAAAAAGGGGAAGCGTCCGGAAAGGATAAACCTCTGACTATACTAATGATCCAACCATGGGAAAGAGTGGCCAAGCCCAGGATTACCCAAAGCTTCTCTCCGGAGACGGCAATGTCCTTTCCACCTCTAAGGGAAGAAGACGGGACGGAGGGCCCAATGATCATCGAAGTCGAAATGGGCGGACATTTTGTGCATAGGGTATATATTGACGGCGGGGCATCCTCAGAAGTCTTGTATGAACATTGCTTCATAAAACTCCGCAAAGAGATAAGGGATCAAATGGTTTCGGCCACCACTCACCTTATCGGATTCAGCGGAGAGACCATTTGGCCGCTGGGCCAGATAGCCTTGCTAGTAAAAATAGCTGATGAAGTACACTCCACCTCCGCTTGGATAAACTTCATGGTTATCAGGTCACCATTCCAACACAATGCAATAATAGGCAGGCCGGGCATAAGAAAAATCCGCGTTGTACCATCAACAGCACACGTAATGTTGAAATTGCCCGTTGAAGGCGGCACGGTAACATTACAGAGTAGTAGGGTTATTCCTATGGAATGTGCTATGATCTCCGGACCTAGCATCCAGCCTCCCGCAGTAAACCAAGTACTGGAAGAGAAAATAAATATAGCAATCCACCCGGAGTACCCTGAACAGACAGTTGCCATAGGATCCACATTAACAGAAAAAGGACGCAAAGAACTATGTTCCTTGCTCAAACAAAACTTGGATATTTTCGCCTGGAAGCCAGCTGATATGACGGGCGTCCCACGAAACATCGCGGAACACCGCTTGAATATCCAGGAGGGATATTCACCAGTCAGGCAAAAGAAGAGAGGACAGGCACCGGAAAGAAATAAGGTAATCCAAGAAGAGGTGGAAAAGTTAGTGGACGCTGGAATAATGAAGGAGGTCCATTATCACAGTTGGCTCTCTAATCCGGTAATGGTCAAAAAGCATGACGGAACTTGGCGAATGTGCGTAGACTTTAAGGATCTTAACAACGCATGCCCCAAAGATTGTTATCCATTACCGGAAATAGACTGGAAGGTGGAGTCCCTCTTGGGTATTCTTCAAATGCTTCTTAGATGATACAAGGGTACCACCAATTAAGATGCAAAAGAGGATTAAGAAAAAACCGACGTTCATAAACAAGCCCAGAGGGGATATTTGCTATTCCAAGATGCCCTTCGGTTTAAAAAATGCCGGGTCAACATATCAACGCTTAGTGGATAAGACATTCCAAAAGCAGATTGGACGTAACTTAGAGGTATATGTCGATGACCTGGTTATAAAGAGCCGCACGGAAGAAGAAGTCATCCAAGACATAACAGAAACATTCAAAACCCTTCGACAGATAAACATGAAATTGAACCCAAAGAAATGCACCTTCGGAATGCAGGAAGGAATGTTCTTAGGTTACAAAGTAAGCACCAACGGGTTGAGAGCATGTCCAGAAAAAGCAGACGCAGTCCTTAGCTTACCATCTCCGAGATGCATCAAGGACGTGCAGAAGTTAAATGGAAAATTAGCAAGCTTAAACAGATTCTTGTCAAAATCAGCGGAAAAATCGTTACCTTTTTTCAAAACCTTGAAAAAATGCACAAAAAAGAGTGATTTTCAATGACACCGAAGCCAACGAGGATGATGAAAGAGGCCTTCAAGCAAATGAAAAAACTTATTGCGGAACTCCCAACACTAACCGCACCAAGGGAAAACGAGGAATTAATCATATACTTGGCTGCAGCAAAAGAAGCTATCAGCGCGGTCTTGATGACGGACAGAGAAGGCAGGCAAACACCAGTATATTTTGTAAGCCGCACTCTACGAGGCCCGGAAGTCAACTATACCCCTATGGAAAAGTTGGTGTTAGCCTTGCTCAGTGCAAGCAAACGATTGAAAAGATACTTCCAAGCACACACGGTCGTTGTAATAACAAATCAACCGATGAAGCAACTGTTGTCAAGTTCAGAAATATCCAGAAGGATGCTGAAGTGGAAGTTCGAGTTAGAAGGATATGACATCCAATATAGACTAAGGACCGCAATCAAAGGCCAAATATTGGCAGATTTTATTGTGGAACGACCGGAAGAAGAGTCTCCGGACGAACTCATGGCAGAACCGGAAGTACTACCGGAGCCGTGGACGTTGTTCACAGACGGCTCGTCCTGCGTAGACGGCTCCGGGGCAGGCCTAATACTAACAAATCCGGAAGGGGCAGAATTTACATACGCCATGAGGTTTAGATTCGATGCCACTAACAATGAAGCCGAATATGAAGCACTAATAGCCGGTCTCCGGATCGCAGAAAAAATGGGTATAAAGAACTTGCAAGCAAATGTTGACTCAAAACTTGTGGCCAATCAAGTTAACGGCTCTTACATCGCCAAAGAGTCAGGCATTAAAATGGTTCAGTACTTAAACAAAGTAAAAACACTGGCAAAAAGCTTTTTTTTTTTTTTTTTTTTTTTTTTTTTTTTTTTTCAAGGAATTTTCCATCAAACAAATACCACGAAGTAAAAACAAAAAAGCGGACGCCCTGAGCAAGATCGCTTCCACAAGCTTCGCGCATCTCAACAAACAGGTGCTCCTGAAAGAATTGAAGGAAAAATCCATAGAGGAAAAGGAAATTCTTGTCATAGTAGAAGAAGAAGGCAATACATGGATGACACCCATATGCGAGTACCTGACAAAAGAAATCCTTCCGGAGGATAAAAAGAAGGCCAGAGCGGTACGGCGGAAAGCGGCCAAGTATGCCATGATCAATGGAACCCTATACAAGAAGTCCTTTTTAGGACCATGGCTTCGGTGCGTCGGACCACTCCAAGCAAACTATGTCCTAAGGGAAATACATGAGGGATCGTGCAGCATGCATTCCGGCCCTAGATCTGTAGTTGCCAAAGCAATCCAAACAGGATATTACTGGCCAACAATGCATATGGATGCAAGGAACTTGATAAGAGAATGCAATGACTGTCAAATACACCGTCCCGTCCCAAGAAATCCGCAGCAGAACTTGACCCCCATCACGTCTCCATGGCCGTTTTATAAGTGGGGGATGGACATAGCCGGACCTTTCCCGGAAGGACCAGGTAAAGTCAAATTCTTAATTGTTGCTATCGACTATTTCACTAAATGGATTGAGGCAAAGGCCGTCGCAACCATCACCGGCAATCAAGTGAAGAAGTTCGTATGGGATAACATTGGTCCTGTAATTTGGCCTACCGGGGTAGACAGATCAATAATGGAAAGCAGTTCCTGATAATCCATTCAAAAGATTACGGGAAGGCATGTCATCTACCGATCGAGTTAGAGCACAAAGCCTACTGGGCTCTCAAGCATACAAATTTTGATGTTCAAACCGCGGGTGATCACAGGAAAGTTCAACTGAATGAACTAAATGAACTTCGTGATCAAGCCTACGAAAACTCTTTAATCTATAAAGAGAAAACCAAGAGGATACACGATGCTAAGATCAAAAACCGCGTTTTCAACGTTGGTGATCGTGTTCTCCTTTTCAACTCTAGACTGAAGATTTTCTCGGGCAAATTGAAATCCCGTTGGTCCGGACCATTCACCATTGTTCAAGTATTTCCTTATGGCACCGTCGAGTTATCTCAAAACTCCGGGCCAAATTTCAAAGTGAATGGTCATCGTATAAAACACTACTTTGGAGGGGACATACCAACCGAGGTTGTCCCGGATCTCCAAACGTTCCCCATGGACCAATAAATTCGGGGGACGGGTCAAGCGTCGGGACCCTAAACAAGCGCTTCGTGGGAGGCACCCCATGCTTATCAGTAGTAGTAATAAATAAGTGTTTTTGTGTGAGGAGGCTTACATTTTCCATTACCCGTGTTTTGTCCATGTTTTGTGTGCTTTGTGTTGTATGTCCAGGATTTCCCGGATTGTGAAGACTCTCGTGCTCGCAGTATCCACAAGAGTTTCACATCCTCAGCTTCATTTTGGGAATCCAGTATCCAAATCTAATCGACTAACGTTTTATCTTTTGGCACACTTCATAAACGGCCTTAGATTTGCGTAGGAACCCCTTTTGAAACATCGAGGACGATGTTTAGTTCTAGTATGGGGGGATCTTCGATTTGATTTTTGCCTGCAGTCGTTGTTATCACGCAATCCCGTTTTTACCACCAAATTTTTGCAAAAATACCAAAAAAATTGAAAAATTTTAAAAATTTTCAAAAATAAAATAAGTGTTTTGTCTTTTTTTTTTGGGTAGAGTAAGAATAAATTTTTGACTCGATCGGGCGTGTTGAGCCCTAGCTAGTTCTTTTAGGCCAAAGCTTTCACGAATTTTATTGCTTTGAATTCTGAAGTGAAGAACGAGAAATGATAGAGTTAAATATAAGTTTATGTGTCAAGCAAGATTCGTCTAAAAACTTATATGAATAACTTGTGTTCTTTTTCTCCCATAAGCTTCTAATCCGCCTAATCATACGTGTTCGATTTAATTCAGCTAAGTCAATCGATGTTTTCAGAAAAAGCTTCAAATTTGTGACTTGATTCTTTAAAAGCAAAAGTTTTGAAAAGATTTAATGCCAATAAAGCATACATTTGATTATATGGAGCAAGTAATAGATGTGTCGTGATATCCCACTCCGCTAACCACGAGGTGGGGGTTCAAACTAAGACATCTTTGCTTCTAGGGACTTGGTGTGTCGTGATATCTCACTTGGAAGAAAGGTCTAGGTGAGGGTTCAAACTAAGACACTAATCCTTAGCCATATTAGGAAGAAGGTGTTGATGTGATTTCCCACTACGCTAGCAACGGGGTGGGTTTTCAAACTAAGAACACCGGACGTTGGTTGTGATATCCTACTAGGGAGCGAGGCCTAGGTAGGTGTTCAAACTAAGCAACGCATTCCTAGCTTTAAGAACTTGTAAAAAAAAAATAAACTATTAGGAAGAAGGTGTTGTTGTGATTTCCCACTACGCTAGCAACGGGGTGGGTTTTCAATACTCAAGAACACCGGTCGTTGGTTGTGATATCCTTATAGGGAGCGTGGCCTAGGTAGGTGGTTCAAATAAGCAACGCATTCATAGCTTCAAGTACTTATGATTATATGATGAAGATGTTGCCAAAAAGTTCAGCAGTTAAATCGCATTCTTTAAAATCAAGTTACAAGGTCCTAATAAGTTGTTGCTTTGAGTCCATGATTCATCTTGAATCACGACTAAGGAATAAGTTGATCTATGGTTGAGTTGGAAAATGAGTACACACATTTAAATCCTTATACTCTGTTGGGAGAAAAGTTCACAAATCATAAGTATGAGTGCTTAGCATTTAGACTTATATTGACAAATGATATTGTATAATTGCCTTGGTTTGGAATAGTGAAAAATCGGGGGACGATGAATTTATCGTCGAACATCCGTTGATTATTATATGGGTGCGTTTCTCTCATTCTATGATCCCTGTGTTAATAATACAGGAAGTCAAACAGGTTGTCGAGAAAAGAAAAGACAAATCAAAAAATATTAGGGATAGTTAGTATAGATAAAAAAATGGTTGTATACGGGACTTGTCGCAAAGCTTTTGATTCTATTAGTTTCCTTGACGAACACTTAGCTACTTTTCCAATTGTATTAGTCGAGGGGGATGAGATTCTTAGTTTTGTAAATGTTTACTTATAACATTGCGTTTCGAGGACAACGGCAATACCTTAGGAATGGGGGTTTTTGGTATGTGGCATAATTACACATACGCTTTTACCCTTAAAAACGATCTAAAATAACCAAAACGACTTAAAAATGCCAAATATCGGCTTGTTCTTTCGTAATTGTTATTTGCTAGTAGGAAACGGATATCTGAGAAAAGGACGAAAACGAAGCAAAGACAAAAACCGGACTGGAATGGAAAAGCAAGGAAAGATAAAGTCAAGTCCAGCCCAAGACTGGAAAAGTCAACCCAAGGTCAACCCGACAAATCCAAAAGTCCAACATGTGAAGAAAAATAAGTTTAAGGGTTAAAATTGCCAAATCCTAAACTTGTTTTAATGAAGAAAAAAAGAAAGAAAAAGAAGAAGAAGGGGTTGAAAAATGCCAAATTGGCAATGAGTTGTACTCCTAGTCCAGGGGCATTCTGCTCCAAGTCCAAAGACTTATTATACACCTAAGGACGTGTACTGGTTAGTGTTTATAACTTTGGGGACTTAAATTTGCCAAGTCCAAAAGTTATTTACCATAAGGAACCATGATGCAATCAAACTTATAACCTTGAGAGGGCTATTTTTTGCCAAATTGGGCACTCTTGTGCCCTGTCACCCCCAACCTTTATAAACCCTTTTTCCGCCAACACATAGTACAAAAAACTCACGGTTAACACCCTGGTTTTTACCCGCGTTTCTTCTCCACACCATGGGTATCACCTCCCCCCTCCGCCACTTAGATTCCACCAAATATTCAGCCTATTGCCATGTTGGGATCTCCAAATTTCTATAAAAGTGCCGAATCATTGGCGAAGATGGTTTTAAAAGAAGCACATAGGGACTTAATGGTATGGCTGGGATTAAGACTTTTGAAGCCTCATTTCACACAAGAACCAAACAAATTAGCAAGATTGAAGGTTTAGGACTTAGTATAATTAGGTGGCTATGTTGAGCCAATTTTAGCCAAGTAGTGTAGAAGATTTTTCTTTCTTTAAATTAAGTCTCTTTTATGTTTCTTTCAGTTATTTACAGAGCTATTTGCAAGCCTTTTTTGTACTCTTTTGGCAAGTTAATGAAGTTATTAGAAGTTTCAAGGTTTTCTTACCCATATTGAGTTTAGTGGTTAAAAACGGCCTTAAATCAACTTTATATGTGTTAAAATTGGCTTCTATAAGCTCTCTATAGAAGTTTGATTAAGCTATAAAGCTTAAAAATCTCCATAGTTTAAAGTTTTATATGTTTTTGTTTGGAAAAATTCAAGATTACAGCATTGGAAGAATCAAGCTTAAAGGCTTGGAAGAGCTTATTGCTTATTCACTGGATTATTATAAGCCAGGCTTGTAGCTGAGCCCTTGAGGGCTCAAAAAGTCCTTGTAAAAACCTTGGACCAAGGTTCTACAATTCTCTCTTTTAAGTCTCAATTTTTAGATTTTTTATAGCTTATTTGTTTTAGCTCGTTTAGAGTGCTTAATTCTGCTTATTTATTTGTCATTTAGGTTGTTTAATGCTTATTTGTCTATTCCCTTAAGAATTATGTAGTTATACAGCTTTTTATAAGTGTTTAAAAGCCATTTGACAGATTTAAGGGGTGTTTGGGTCAACTCTTATAACGGTGTCAAAAAGGGTTTTATGTTTTTATCGGGTGATGGTCATCTGCTAGTTTAAGCTTTAGTTTTAAGCTTGTTTTAAGATATTGTCATAGTTTTAATAGTTTTAAAAATTGTTTTCCAAGTTTTTCTAAAACATCTTTTTTCACTGTTGTTTGGTTTTATGAAAACCCCAAGTGCTTATTTAGATAGCACTTGGATTTTGAGTTTTAGTTTCAAAAAGTGGTGTGTTTTTATGTGTTCAAACAAGCTGTCAAACACTTGGTCATTTGACTTGGTAAGTCAAGTACCACCCAAGACCCTTTTTTGTAGCAGTTTTAAACAAATCAAAGGCCCTTTTTCATTTCAAACAAATACAGCAGTTTTAATGGTTTTTAGAAGTCAAAATTGGTGCATAAGTCCATTTGTAGGGCACTCAAGCTGTTTACGCTTATTTTTCAATTTCTGTGCTTTTTGACAGCTTTTTAAAAGCTGTCAAATAAGCCCCTAGTTATTGCAATATTCCCAGGTGCAAAGGGGAGATTTTAAGCCCTCTTTGCTTAAGCTTTTGAGTTATACTTTAGGCCCAATTTCTTGGCTTATCTTGAGAGTTATAGCTATATATAAGCCCTTTAGTTTCAGCCTTTAAGAGGCTTATTTGATAGGCTTATTTTTAGGCCTCCAACCTGCCTTCACTGTTTTTTTAGCTCTAGTTTAGTGTCAACGGTTGCTTATTTTTTCATTTGGTTATTCAGCTTATGTTCATAAGCTCTTCTTGATTCTAGCAGCATTATTTTGATAAAGTAGATAGTTTTGTTGCTTATTTTTCATTTTTAGTTATTGTCCAAAACTTAAGCCCTTTTAGCTTTAAGCTTGCATTTAGTTTTCTGTCCTCATATTAAGTTTTTAACAGCTTATTAGTTTTAGCTTTTAAGCACTTAAGTGCTTATTTAGAATAAGTTTAGTCCCCTTTAGCTTATTTTAGTCCAAGCCTAGCTTATTTGTCCAAGGTGTCCAAAAAGACTTAGCATTTCTTAGCTTTAAGCCAACTTTAAGCAAACTGTCACTTTTAAGCTTATTTTTAAGCTTATTTACAGCTTTTCGTAAAAAGCTGTAGTTGACAAAGTTGTTAAGCCCCACGAGCTTAACAACTTTGCTTCACAAAGTTTTTCAAAAAAAAAAGAGGGAAAGACAAGGGAACCGGGTGAGCAAGACTCGAACCCGGTACCCCTCGATACGATCCCCCTTTTATAACACACATACCGCTGCGCCCTTGGGTCTTTTTCGTTAAAGACTCAAGGGCCTTGTTACTTATATATCATTTTTGGCTTTTAAGCCATTAAGCTGTGTTAATAGGCTTATTGGGGGGCTTATTTATAAGCCAACTTTGTGTTTTTTATTTTTCGTAGGATTTTTATAGTATAAAGTATTTTTAGAAAAATTCAGAATTTTTCGAACTGAGATTTAATATTTTTTATAATTTAATTTAGTTTAAAGTTTTAAATTCATAAAAAATCAAAAAATATCAAAAAAATATTTTTCTTTTTTAAGAAAAATTTTAATTTTGTCATATAGTTTGTAGGAAAAATATAAAAAACTTTTCATAGGGTCTTTTTACAACTTTTTGCTTTTTAAAGATGCGGTACCGGGTGCGGATTTTGTCTTGACTCGGTTTTTGGGTCAAACGAACTCGTTTTTGTTGGGTAATGCAAGTCAAAAGGTCAAAGGTACTCTAAGCAAAAGGTCAAAGTCACTGCTATGTTGAAGAATCGAAGTACTGCCTACTTAGTAAGGAAAAAGTTCAACGTATGTACTGCCGTGGATAAAGGAATCTTAAAGGATTATCATTTAAACGGTTATGTTAGTAATTATCTTGTAACAGTTATTCTAGTGATTAGTATTGATTAGTGTTTATGATATACAAGGACTGTACATCTACTAGAGGTTATCCTTATGTTTATAAAAGGATCTCTAGGAAGGTATTAATAGATATAGAAAAACACGAATTATTAGTATTGTATTAGGGATCTGCAATTTAGGCAGATTCAAAAGGTTTATAATACAAATCGTTTGATTAATCTTTGTGTGTTCTTCTTAAGTACTGCCAACTAGATTCCGCATAGTTGACAGTATATCAGTGTTTCATTAAGGAATATCGATCCTACAAGTGGTATCAGAGCTTGTGGAGAGACTCTGATCTAGAAGAACTTTTAATCATTCGAAATCTTTTTCAAACCCTAAAAGATGTCTGAAGCTGAACCTATCCCCCCCACCTCGTCCGTTACTGCACTAAGAATCCCAATGATCAAGAAGGGTGAATATGATCTTTGGTCTATGAAGATGCGACAGTACATTGCCATCACTGATCATATACTGTGGGATATAATCACCAATGGAGACCAAGCCACAACTGATCCTGCATCCTCATCAGCACCAAAAACTTCACTTGCTGCCAACGCAAGAAGAAACAATGAGAAAGCCCTTAACATATTGCTTTCTGCAATACCTGATAGACATCTGCTTAGTTTTCATGATGCCACAAATGCAAAAACCTTATGGACAGCCATAAAAGCAAGATTTGGAGGCAATGACGCATCAAAGAAGATGCAAAAGAATCTTTTGAAACAACAATTCGAGACGTTTACTATCGGATCTAGAGAAGAGCTAGATTCAGCATACGAAAGGTTTCAGAACATTCTTAGTATGCTTGAATTATATGATGCTAAAGTGTCCCTTGAAGATGCAAATTTGAAGTTTCTCAGAAGTTTACCATCTGTGTGGCATGTAGTAGCTACCATGATTCGAGGACAACCTGGATTGGATGAATTGGAGTTTGATGATCTCTACAACAACTTGAAGGTGTATGAGCATGAATTGAAGGGTGTTTCAAACTCAAACTCACAAAATATTGCTTTTCTGTCCACTGAAGTCAAGGGCAGTGAGCACATATCCCAAAAGGATATACTCAGGCTGCCTCAAGCAAGGTGCAAACTGCTCCTAATTGTGCTTCCCACTCAGATGAAATCATATGTTCTTTCTTTGCTCAACAAGCATCTATGCCTACAACTCATGATGATGAAGACCTGCTGCAAATTGATGAGGATGCTATGGAAGAAATTGACATTCGATGGCAGGTGGCTATGATAACTGCAAGGATAAGGAAGTTTATGAGAAAAACAGGAAGACCCATTGACCTCAAGCCAAAGAATGGAATCACTTTTGACAAATCAAAGATTGAATGCTTTAATTATCAAAAGTTGGGTCATTTTGCTAGGGAGTGCAGATTTGCTAAATATCAGAAAAACAGAGCAAATGGTCGTAAGGAAAAGAAGATTGTGGCTATTGAAGATTCAAACTCAAAAGCCTTGGTGCAACAAAGCTGAAGATACACCAGTGTCTCTAGCCTTGATGGCTACAAACTCAGAGGTACCTTACTGTTCCAAATATAGTA
>BQNB010009410.1:5596-83732 GCA_026074375.1 Tanacetum coccineum | reverse complement strand
TTTTTTTTCTTTTCAAAACAGTTGTACTTGAACAACTTCCGGACAAATAGACTATAGTTGATTACTGATTCCAATTTCCTTTGACGTTATATTTTCAGTTTCCTTACAAAAATGTTTTTTCTGGTATGTATTATGTATCTATATATTTTGAGTTTTGCTAAAACACAGCCCTGTGGGTTATAGTTAAACTTAAGCATTCCTTAACTATAACTTTTGTTAGCACCATTTATCAATTAAATATATTGTGTATTATTTTATAGGTTTATCAAACGGCCCTTCTAACCCACACGTAGAATCAAGAGCTAATTAATTAAATGAGCCAAAACAAAAATCCACTTTTCTTTTTTAGCAACTCTTTTTTTCCAAATTTATTTTGCGTGATTGTGTGTCTTCACGACTTTACAGAAATGTTGCCAAGTGTCATTTTGTACGAGGATGTTTTTTGCACGATTTTATGTTTTTTCACGACTTGGTGGTTTCTACTCGACAAATTGTCTTTTTCTGAAAAGACAAAACTTCATAAAAAATATTTAAATTTTTAAATTTTTTCCAACTTGAAAATTAAATATATTTGGCTCGATTTTATTAAATAATGAAAATTCCGTAGGCATAATTTTATTAATTAATGATCATTATTTATAATGGTGAAAACTCTAATACCCTAAACCTACAAACCGCGTTGAGACGACTAACAAATTTTATTAACACTAGCTGGGTACCCGCGCGATGCAGCGGCGGGTACCCTGTGATTAAAGCTCAAGCGCAAACAAAATAACAATGACGAATTGATTAACCGGAAATAAACAAAAAGAAAATAATCCGTACCCGGCCTGATTCACTTGTTTTTTCCGGTTTCGACCGGTCCCCTACGTTCCGATTTTCAAACGACTTTTATTATCTAGTTAAACCGTTAGCGACTCCGTTTCCCAGATGAACCGGTTGGTCCGATCCGATTTTCAAAACCATATGAACCATGAACTTGGCATATAAATTGTATGAAACTTTGCGTGTTTCATTCGTTATATAATATGTATAATAATAAGCATTTTATGAGTTTTAAAAATAATATTAATTAGTGTATTTAATTAGTTTATTATTGTATCAAATGTTTTATCATGTGTATTGCTTAAATTTAATATTTAAGAGACATTTAATGGATGAAAGGTTTGTTATTTAAGAGTTGTACTATAAGCTTTATAAGTTGTATTATTTAAAATTAAGTTTTGTGCATTTAAAGATTATACTATAAACCTTTGTGTTGTGAAAGCTAATCTCTATTATATGTATTATAGATAAATTACTTTGACTAACAACAATCACTTTGCCTTATCCTTTAAGAGCTCAAGGGTACAGTGCGCCATGGCTCAAGCCATGGCCAAAACGCGACGGGAAAACGCAGCCAACCACACCCCATCTCGCGTTTTTGGGTTTGGCGTCGAGATCCCCAGCCATCGCGGTCCGGGAAAACGCGACGCGAAACGCCATACCACGTTTCGCGTTTTCGCGTATTATATATATATATATATATATATATATATATATATATATATATATATATTGTAAATTACCTTTCACCATTTTTAATTCTTGGCTGCTGCCTGCTGCTGAGTTTGAAGAAGAAAAAAGAAAACCCTATTGTATTTATGGGCTGAAAATGGCTTGATAATATGGGCTTGAAAATGGCTTGAAAATTGAACAGTAATATACCAAACTACCATTTTTTAAAATGGATTAATAATATCTGAAAGATCTCATTTATAAAAATTATATGTATAGAAAAACAATAACTTATAGTTTAATTCTTTCAATATTGTTTTATATGTTTTTTTAAAGAATAAAAAAATATGAGAAAAGTGAGTTCCCATAACACCAAAAATTCTCGTGTTAACCATGAAGGGTGTTTTTGGTGTTATGGAGTGTTTTGGTATTATGAGAAAAAAACACTACTTTTTCCAACGGGCACTGTACCTTGTGCCCTAATAGATTTTTCAAAAAATTTAAACTAAGCTATCTAAAGTTCTAAGGGTAGAGGGTGCACATGTGGGATAGGCCAAGGAAGCCCATTTCCTTACGGGAATTCCATTTCCATGCATGCGGCAAAAGCAAAAAACCATCCTGCTCGGGACTATACCCCCGTTGCAAAAAGTAGCAAAAAGTTAAGAAAAAGGTACCTTTTAGGAGAGAGAAAAGTAGTTTTTTATTATTGTTTATATCATGGTCGTCTTGTGATTCTCGGTGGCCATAGGAAATAGCAACAAAGAGACCCCAATTACATTTGCAAATTAAATAGAAGTTGCACATAAACTTTATATTATATTTCTCATATATGTTTAATATTATACGTACTAGCCTATAAACCCGTGATAAATCACGGGCAGCTTATAAAGTCTTTAAAGATCAGTGTTTCACGTTAAAATTAACAATAACAAATTTTTACTTATGTGCAACAAATGAATATATCTTGTTTATCTATAACTGAAAAAATTATTCGTTATTCTCGTTTATAACTTCCTTAATTACAACACATACCTTACAAGTTTATTAGTACAGGTTTACAGGATAATCCTAAGATACATGCTTGCGAATGCAGATTGAAAGACCAAACAATAGTATATTTAAGAATAAATCAACATATTAACACGCGTATTTACAAACTTCAAACAAAATTGGACTAAAAAGAGATCATACCAACCCCACCCGTTTTAACATTCATCAAATTTGCTCCATTTTGACTAATTTCCCCGGTCCACCTGAAAATCATCATTTACGTATTTAGATCTATAACAAGCATAATGGCCCGCGCGTTGCCGCGGAGCTGATTTGTAGCCGATGCATGTTTTGTTTAAGCACGTGAGCAATACAATGATTTGGATTTACTTGATTAAGATGACAATCACAATGTCATGTTTGGGTTCAATTTCTAATGAAGCGAAGGTCCCCCTTACTCCTGTTAAAGCTTTATAAAGCTCCAAATCCAATGTTAACATTAATAATATCCGGTGATCTATCAACAATGAGGGAAATAAATACTTGCCTAGAGCGATAAGAGGAGGGCCTCAACCCTTGAAGTATTTAATCGAGGAGATAACAATGGTTGTCTAGATACCATTTTATTCGTACCAGTGGCCCCTGCTTAGGTATTTGATAGCTACACCAAAAGCAAGTGAAAGATATGCTTAGTTCACAGGTTCAATAATTTGAGATGTTGTATTGTAAATTGGCAAAAAAAAGGCGTAACTGGAAACCTTTGTCAAATTAATATCACTGAAATGCATAAGCTATATTGCAGTACCCTGTATAGAAACAAAATAATGCTGATACCTGAGATTTTAGGCCAGTGGGACGGGCTTTGGTAGTTCCAGTCTGAGCCATGACATTTTTTTGTATTTCCATAGGCCATTTACCCTTCCAGAAGGAGGCTGAATAGTGTCAGAACTAAGTGGAGTATTCCCTTTGTTGAATGGGACTTGGTGACAACCATCGGTATCCGACTGTGTTTCTTTGACATTTGTAGCAGTTTCTGAAGCTGAATCAAATAGATGTCATTAGTAAATGGCATTAACAATAACAAATGGGTGAAACATACAAATAGTACTTATGCCATTCTACGATTGTTTCGGATGTTGGATCAACTGCTTTGCGACTGTATGTTCCTGTAGTATGTTGTATGAATGTACCTGTTGTGTGCCAATAGTATTAGTACAACTTCTTTGTTGTTGGTTGTTGGTTGTTGGTTGTTGGTTGTTGGATGTCTCATTTTTTTAATGATAAATGTCTGGGTTGATGCTTCCTGCAAGAATATACATATACACATAAATATGTTTAAGACAATCATTCTAAATAATTACACGTTGACAATCAAAGTGTAGGATATACATACGTTGTGTATGGTCTGCCACACGGATGTGTTCGTGATTAGTTAGCCTTATTGAGGTAGCTTTGACATTATCAGCAGTAAATGAAACCTGCACCCTTTCAGAAGAATGCTTAATGACATATGAAATAAATGGAATAGTTCCTTCGTTCACCGACAGTTAGTTACAACCGTCAGTGTCTAATTCTTTTTCTTTGCTACATGCACCAATTTCTGAAACTGAATCAAACAGATGTTATTAGTAAATGGCATTAATATACACATGCATGTGTAACAATAGATTCTTGAGACGTAGCCATTACATACATGCCGTGCAGGGTAACTCGGTAGCAGAGGCATTGGTGATATCAAAAAGTGTAGCTGCGAAGGGAAAACCATATAGTTAGTAGAAAGACATGATCAATCAAACTCAGACGCATAAATCTAAACGCACTTATGTGTTGACATGCTAATCTCATTGTCCTGTACATTTGAGGGCAAAATCATAACTGTCTGATTCGCCCTCCACATTCAGGCCTCCTATACCAAGCACAAAAACAGTTGGTTAGTGACTTGGTTTATTCAAGTGAACCCGAGTGTTGCATATATATAAATCACTACGCTTTCGGAGCACTGATAGCCACACATATGAAGAAGGTTTCTAACACTATAAAAGGCAGACTTACGTGGAAATGTATCTGGAACAATCAAAGCAATGCCTTCAGTTGAAACAACTCGCTGAGCACCAGATTTGGCTATGAAATGCTCTTCAGTGCAAGTAAGACCAGACAGGCAAAAGAACCTAAACGCAAATACCAATTACAAAAGTTAAATAAATACCTTTTGCGGATGTATTGAGAAGTGAAAACATAATGACGATGTTAACTTTACATATAACTTTAAATAAGTTCTATAATAAGGCCGACAACTTGTTTCTTATACAAAGATTTATTAATGATCACTCAAGATCAGGAATTATAACTTGACAATACCTAAATGAAAGCAACACTATCCACGACTCGTGTGGCTGGATATTAAACACACAACACATTTTCATGACGGCATAGAAAAAACTTCATTACCAAAAAAAAAATGAGAAGCCAACAGCATAACCAATGAGAAGTCTTTATTCCCTTTTTTCCTTGTAAAGTTAGATATTTTGCAACATAAAAAATTAGTTTAAGTCGGTATATAAGACAATGCAAGCAACCGTCACACGTATCTAGACTTTTGATGTTTAACCACATGATTACTCAAGTTCAATACAAATGATTTTTTATTTTTTATCTCTCCAAGAAAAAAAATCAGAATAACTAAAATGTGAATCACCCATTAGTTGCAGTTTCTTACAACCAAAAGGCCCAAAATCTACAAAGTTCATACAATATGTAATATTTGCCATTAACAAACCCGCATCTTTTAACCAGATTCATATTGAAGGTCGACATATTTTGCATAAGCTATTACTTGGGTTATATCTCAAAGTGACCAACATTAGTACTTAGCCTATGAAATTTCACACCCACGTGGTGAAATCAATACTCACAGCACTGTCAAGCATAAACAAAAGTGGAAAGAACATAGAACCATCAGTCACTCATAGAACAAACATGTAATAATGGGTTTTATTATAATAGCATTGCAAGTGTGGCTATGCGAGCTCAAAAATAAACTGAAATCAAATACACATTAATAAACTTTCACCGCGTTCGACCTATTTTATCAGTTTGCTTCTTCCCATTTGGACCATAAGACATGAAATAGACGGGTCGACCACATTATAAGCAACTGAAAACTATTACCTGAATGAATACGGCTCTACACCCGGGCTCTTTAAAACCCGCCTAAGTTGTTACTATGTACCTGCACGTAGACACTTGACCTCTCAAACACGACACGTATGCAAATACCAAAAAAGAGGCCCCAATTACATTTGCAAATTAAAAAGGAAATAGCAACAAAGAGGCCCCAATTACATTTGCAAATTAAATAGAAGTTGCACATAAACTTATATTATATTTCTCATATATGTTTAATATTATACGTATTTATATGCAAAACTAATAAAAAGGTGAACCCGTTTAAGTTGAGTCCCTGTGCAACTGCACCTCTTGCACACCCTTCCGAGACCCCTCTAGTTTATTTATATATTATATATAGGTATTTGTGTTTTGGGGGTATATTTAAATGATAAAAAGTAGAAAAAACAATTAATAAAATAGAGAGAAGGTGATGAAATGGTAGAGGGAAAGTGATAAAGTGAATGACGTACATGATATAAAACCTAGTTCATATTACCGTTAACCACACCTTAACCCAACCCCCAACGGGCCCTAACACATATCTTCGTATTATTCACACACAATAATAGATAACATCTAATCGTAAAATCATAAAATTCCATCAATTTTTTTTCCTAAAACAGAATTCAGTTAATTATGTTATTTCGGGGGTGTTTGGCTAAGCGCTTATATGATGGGCTTATGAGCTTATTAGCTTATATATGTCATATAAGCCCAAACTAAGTGTTTGGCTAAGCTTATATGAGTTGGGCTTATATAATATGTTACATTATAAATTACAAATTTACCCTCAATCATACTTAATTTAACATTAATATTTTTTAAGCCATGTCTATTATAGTCATTTAACACTTTAAAATAAAACTTACTCGCTAATCCAAACACCCCCCTTCTGTTCATTTTCTGGTACACTGTCATATTTTTTCCGATCATCTTTCAATTCTTATCACTCACAATCCATCATCATTATACAACCATAAATACGTGTTCTTCTGTCAAGAAAAACAGCTAGTACAGTTCTTGATTAGTTAGTTACAATTCTATTTTGAGTTCTTGGTAAGATGTCGATTCAAACGAGGTATGGTGTTGTTGATGATGAAACTAGGCAGTGGCTGAAGGACACAGTCGAAAAGCGGGTGAGGGAAGAATTGGGCAAGTTAAGGAATGAAATGGTGAATGTGGCCATGACTGCTAACAGTAGGGTAGTGGTTAAAAGAGGAGTACAAAACATACCCAAATTTGGAGGTGAGGATGTTAAGGGTTGGTTTTACAAGTGTGAAGAATTCTTTAGAATTGATAATGTGCCTGATGAACGTAAGGTATCTCTTATCTCTCATCATCTCTTTGATATTGCTTTAGTGTGGCATAAGAAATTTCTAAGTATAGTGGATGAAAACGTGGCTTGGATGAGTTACAAAAAGGCAATTTTGCTAACATTTGGTAATTCATTTGATGGTTCAAGTAGGGTATTTTCCAGTAGTAAAAGTGTTGAAGATTTAAGTTTACATTCACAACTTGTGGATAAATTGGAAGAGTTGTTGGTAAATAATAATCGTTGTGAGGTAAATTGGAAAGAATTGAATGCGCACATAAGATGTTTTGATGAAATGCCAATAATGGAAATTCTCAAACAAGATACTATTGCGGAATATTGTGATGCATCTGTGAAAGAATCAATTGAGGTGGAACAAGGATAAGACGATGATGTTGTGGTTGAAAGTGTTAAAGAATTGGTTGATGGGGATAATGGTTTAATTGATGATCAGTTGTTGGCATCTTGTGATCAAGAGGGCTTTGGTGAAGTTGTGAATTTAGGAGAAAAAGTTACTGATATTAAAACTACTGATGAGGTAATTGATGATGAAAAAGTGAGTGATGACATGAAGGTTAAGAGTGTAAATTCAGAAATTTTGGTTATGGAGGACGATGGATTCGTGTCTGATGAGAATATAAGTAAACTCCTTCTACACAAAAACAATGGAAGTATTGTACATAGGCAAAAGGGTTTTCCCTTGTTGGGAAGGTATGTTGATAAGAGGAATGTTGAAGGATGGGAAGATGAGGATAAAGATTTGAGTGTGTTTGATTATGATTGTGATGCCTACGATCTTTCTATTAAGGCTCTTATTGGTGAAAAGGAGTTCTTCGTAAACAAGAAACAAGAAGAGAATTTAGACAAGGTAACTCCGCGTTTTGCACACATGAGTAGTCAAACAAGGAGTTGGTCATCAGTTTTACGGACTAAAGATGCATGTAAGCTAGGAATTATTTCAAAGAATGGAAAGGGAAATTTGACAAAGAACGGAGCAAATCTTGGTCATTTGAAGTTTGACATATGGAAATGGCCTAAGAGGAAGAAAATCGATGACACGAATTGCAAATTTACGTATGGGAAGCGACAGTTTGACGTATGGAAATGGCCGCGTAGGAAAAAGGAAAGAAAAGGAGCAAAGAGTCACAAATGTTGTGTTAGGTGTGGAGTTGCAGGATTGGGTCTTATATACAGTGGTCAAATCCGCGGAAAAAGGGTTCATAAAAGGGATTTTGTTCTAGAGGATCAAGCAGGAAAGAGCATGGAGTTGGTGGGACAAAGTAGATCAGGAAAGAGCTTAGTTTTTTCTTTACTATTTACGGTTCTATGAGCCAACCTCTGGGAGAATCAGGATTGAGGAAAAGAACATTAAGCAGTTGAAGCCTCTTAGAAGCTACAAAGGACTGGTACGTCCAAAACCGGTTTTAGATCAGGCTAATGAAGGACAGAACAAGTGTTGTGGTTGCACACAGGCTCTCAACAAGCTGATGTTGGCACCTTACGCAAGTGAATAGAAAACGATTGATCTTGCAGCAAACATACTTAACAGTAATAAGAAAAAGAAATACACTCATCAGCTTGTTCACTTGATCCAATGTTTGGATCAAGACATATACAAGTTATACATCAGCAGATTGAGTGATATATTTGTTGTGAAGTTAGATGAAAGTGATGATGAAAGGGTAACTGGAAATGGGTTGAAGACCAAAGTTGCCGAGACTAGTTTGGATATTGAGTATCTTGAGAATTTTCTGGTTGCAACTAGTAGGTTACTGAAGGATTGGCATGGTCACTACAGGGCTGTTACTTGTTTGGTGTTATCTATGGATCTGTCACGTTTGATTTCTGGTGCTAGGGATGGATCTGTTTGGGTTTGGTCACTTCTGATGTTACTTGACTAGGAGCGACATCAGAGAGCAGGGCATCTCTATGAGTATTGCGTTGTTCACAACAATAAAAGCATGCACTTAATACTCCCTGAAGTGTGCTAGAAATGTGAAAGTACATAAAAGGAATTATCATTTTGAAGTGTGGACTTTTGCTAAAATATTACTTAGAACTGACTATGGGTTGAGCTTCAAAAGGGGTGTTTGGCTTAAGATTTTAGATAACATTTGGACTGAACTGAAGCTCTTTAGGTTGCTGATTTTTAGTTGCTTATTAGATGCTGATCTTGAGGTCAAGATCGTTTTCAAGGGGAGTAGAATGTCATGGGTTATAACGGAAGTCAACAAAAGTCAACAAAATCAAGAACAAACGACTTTTCCCGCCAAAGCTACCTTCTCCATTTCCTTCTATAAATAACCAATCAGTTGTTCATTTTAGTTAGCTAATCAATTGTGAAAAACGTATCTTCTCTCTCAATCTTGTAACAAACTCGTTTCACTATTCAATAACAAATCACCATTGACATCATTGATTTCGATTGCTTGTTCTTGTTGTAAGTGATCTAATCTTTGTGTGAGTGCTTAACCATTTCATTTCTGAGATCTTAAGCACACATCAAATAGATAACATCTAATCGTCACTTTGACACAAATTACAAAACATCTTGAACTCTAGTTCATATTACCCACTGTGCAAAACATCTTCTGTTGTTTCAGATGGCTTTGTCGATGATGTCACTCCCGTCTGTCTCTCCGTTTGCTGCTGTGTCTTTCCAAGACAAGTGCAAGGTATTGTCGATTAGTATATGTTTCATGGTTCAAACTATTGAAAAGAAGTTGTAGAAGATTAATCTCGATCCTTTTGTTGATTAATCAGGACAAACTGAAGCCGGGAAGCACTTTCTTTGGAAATAAAAAACAACCCCTTTCTATGAAAACAAAAGTTATATACATAATACATATATACTTGTATAATTCTATGTATGTGTTTCTGTTTTTGCCCCAGTTAAACTTGTTGATAAGTTTAGTTTTGATTCCTTGAAAGTAATGCATCTTAAATCAACAAGTTAAGGTTGTATATATTTACAAAGTGTGCAACAGTTGGTCCTGTAACTATAATAAAAACGTCCAAAATTAAAACTGAACAATCCTAAAAATCATATATCCTTCCATAGAAAACGGTCCACATATATAATCTCTTGTTATTGTGCATGGATTTGCAAGTGGAAGTCTCGATGAAGATGCGTCTTCTGTGAGACTGTTTGCTGCCCGTGGGCTACATGGGTATATTGCTTGTAACGGCTAAATGGGTATGTACTCAAAAAGACTAATGTACTCTTTCTCATAACCTTTTAATGTATTGTGTTTCTCATTCAGTTGGTGGAAATTACAGGCGACGAAGAAGTTTACATATGGTGTTGCAATTACGGTATTGGATCCAAATGCAATCTGGCGGCAACTTCACCTTTTCTGGCTCACAGGTTCGTTAATTGGTCTATAATAGCATGCAGAGGTGGCAAAATGGGCAGATTGTGTACCATGTCAAAGTAGGTTCATGTCATAATGAGTAATTTTTGGTATAGCGCATGTTGGAATGACCCGAACCACTTGTTAGTTTTGCTAAACATAGCCTTAACGTTTCTTAGGTGTGCGTTTTTGGAAGTGATGAAAAATATCACATTTGAAAGGCTAATAAAAGAAGCGTATAGCGTTTACGTCACTTTATAATTGATGATACAACTGTTTTACTAAAAGCTTTTGTAGTACAAACAGTTGGTGTTAGCCGATACTGCTTCAATATCAGATTTGGGCTACTTCCAACATTGTGCATACCACACTACAGCTTCATTAGTTATTCTCTTTGCAAACCAAAGTATATATGCCTCTCCCAGTTGGGTAGGCACCATATTATGTAACTCATTGGTCACGACACTGTCAAACTACATCGGACATAGCCGGACTCAATATGCAACCCCATTAGCTAAGTTCAGATGTCAGCTATCGTAAAACTCGTGTATACTATCTTATCATGCTAAATGAAAACCAGATTCCCCTGCATCAGTACTAGGACTTCTGTCTACTCTTTGAGCACTGTTAAGACATCTTTGACGATGGCTATATGAGGATGGCTATGGATGCTTAAATATTGGATTCATCGGAACCTTTGGT
This sequence comes from Tanacetum coccineum, assembly GCA_026074375.1. Taxonomy (NCBI): domain Eukaryota; kingdom Viridiplantae; phylum Streptophyta; class Magnoliopsida; order Asterales; family Asteraceae; genus Tanacetum; species Tanacetum coccineum. The sequence continues at coordinate 72,710 of BQNB010009410.1, read as the reverse complement.
GACCTGACACGTAGCTAAGATTTGTTATTAGTTATCTCGTATGTGTTTTTCTAATACTCTAGATTAGAGGGTTCAGTAGTCAATATGAGTATTAATTACACATCTATAGCATGATAGATATGTGTGTTGTGTCAAGGTGGGTTTTGTTTTCGGTTCATTTAGTTGCTCTCTACTTTCACTACTTATCAAGTTGCTGACCACATTGTTTGACATCACAATGAATATCTCAATGCCTTTATAACAATTGCTATTTGGTTTTAAGGTAGCAGAGTTGAGTTAGGGTGACAAATTAAGAAGTCAGGAAGTAGTATGCTAGTTTGGGTCATATGGGCCAAATTTGTACTTTTTCTTTGTTCGACCTATTCCTAATGCTTTTTTATATTATTTTTTCAATGACAAACAATAGGTGATGCTTTAGACTTGAAAGACATGCATATGGGGGAGTAGAGATGGCAAAATAGGTGGGTTGGTAAAGCGGTGAAGGGCCAAAATGTGTAATTTATAGTATAGGTCATGTAGGTTTGGTTGATCTGTCAAACATGTTTTGGTCCATCTCTTTAAAAAGTTTGTTTAATTAACGTGTTAGTTTATTAGAAAGTATTATGGATACATGATTACATATTTGGGTGGCCTAGAAAGTAGTTCGTAAACATGTGTGACCTTAAACAACAACAATAACAATACCCAGTCATGCCGTAGCGGGGTATGGGGTATAAAGTGACCTAGGACGTGTGCATTAAAATATTCTTTGGAGTTTGGGTGCTTTCAGCCCGTTCCTTTATTAGCAATTAGCTATTTGATCCCTTTGACCTGTTTGAGATAAAACATAACTCAAATCGTCAGACTTGTTTACAAATGGGTCACAAATTTGACACCTCTTATCAATGTGATTTTAAGTCTTTGACATGCTAGCAACATGTTCAAAAGTCTTTTACTTCTAATGTGTTTAAATTGCTGAACTCAGATTTCAAGTGACATGGTCCATTGTTATGTATCGTTTTAATAACATTTCCATCTAATCAAGAATTGAAGATGATTGAAAATGAGATTGTAATTGTCTGCAAAGATTTGTCTTTTTTATTTGCTTGCAAAAAAAATGAAATGGCAACTGTTACTGTTTAAACATTTGATATGTTAGAATCATCTTTTACATTGTTGGTTTTATTAGGTATTTCCTGCTCCAACCGATAGACAAAGGATCACGTCATGTTATCTAAGTTAGGAGAGATGAGCAACGGCTTCAAGAAGGCTTTAGTTGTCGGGTTAGAGCAGCTTGTCGGTACCGTGACACACCGAATCCAAACTGTTTTTGACAGTGTAGCAACTGTCAGTTACGAGCTTTCAGAAAAAGAATATGCAGAGCACTAAGTAAACGACCCATGGTTCCAAAGACTTCATGCTGTTGAAACCAACTCAGGATGGCTCCAGCCCTTAATGCTGTTGAAACCAACTCAAGGTGGCTTGAAGTTATCATGATGCAAAAAAGATTCAGTCAGCTTGGCGGTCTGCAACTGGACCAAGATGTGAGGGCTTTGGTTAGTCATTTCTCTGGCATGACCCAGAGGACCGTTAGGGATAAGTTTGCTCGGTCAACCCAAATGGCAACGATTCTTAACTTAGAGAAGGTGTCGGAGATTTTGGACTTCTGGGGCGAAAATGCAGGACCCATGACATGGAGACTGACTTATAAGTTGTGATACCAATTTTAAATGATGTTTTATTCATCTTGTAACAATGGATTTTTTTTTGTTTCTATGTTGTAATTACATGAGTTCGTTTTAAAAGGCGGGAATACTTTTGACAGTCTGAAGAAATATGATAGACCTGTGTACCTTTAGTATTGTTGAGAAACGTGATTTCACTTGTAAGTCGAATATAGATTTAAGCGTAATATTTTATATACATAATTTTTAGGATAGATTTATGCATACTTTATACACAATTTTATTCAATGCAGCTATCATTCCATAATTAGCTGGCTTGGTTTCTAAAGTCCATTTAACTAAGTCTGCAAATATTTTGTTTAGCATCTGCATTGGTGCAAATAAGCAATCTTAAGCTAAAACAACATATCTCAGAAAGTAGCTAGAAGCATGTCCTTTAAGTAACATCTTATGAAGAGCTTACATGCCATTTTCACATATAAGCATTTTTGTTGCCATTTTCACATATAAGCATTTTTGTTTGATTCCGACAAGTCTTGTTTAATTAGATGTTCCATACATCACCATTCCAAAATCAATACTTCTTAAAACTTTTGTTGTATATATACCGGTGTACAAATTGCACGACACTAGTAACAACAATTAGTTCTCACATATTGCAACAGCCGACCGTCTGCATCATTAAAATATACGCGAACACATATATTTCCCTAGTAAAAACAAGAAATCAAAGCTTTAGAATGTAAATAAGTTTTGTACACAAGAAATTTTAAATGATATCCAGCTGAATTATTCTTGGATCTCATATTTGCAGAAAATCATATATAGGTAAATAAATTCTTTTCAAAAAATATGAACATTTCTGAGTGTTATATTTTTTATTCAATCAATCATCAGCCTTCTCCAAACTCTCTCATAAACTTGTCATGCACTTCAAGATCTGACTTGCTTACGGTTGGCTTTTGTCTTGCCAGCACTTTGTCAAAATCTGTTGATATTTGATATCGGTGGTGGAGTAATCTGAAAGATATCCAAAAGTAAGTTTCAGTTTAAAAAAATCATAAAGGTAGTTAGTTATACATAATTTTTTTTCACTTGAATTTCCATACCTTTTATGCTTGTCCTTGTGTTGCTAAATCTTGCATAGTGATCTCAATGGCACCCGGAAGTCGGGGTCCACATGGAACTCATGTGTCGTTCTGATGTTTTAATGGAAAAAGTTGCATCTTGCGTTTTACATACACGTTCAAACAAGACCTCATTTACCTGTGACCAAAAAAAATAAATTTACTAATGCTAAAACCTCCGAAACTATTATATTAAAAAAAAGTAAGACTGCTTTGGCAATGGCATGGCTAATAAATCTAGTTAGACGAAAATTGTTTGGTGTGCAGATCCGACCGACCCGCTTTGACATGTTACCCGCCCCGCCCAGTTTGCCACCTCTATAAAAAAACCACAAAACAAATTCATTTAGGGAACATGGACACTTACACTTGCATTCTGGTTTGACTGTAAGAACAACCTTCTCGCCTTGCTTCACTGTTTTTTACAGCCACAGACAAAGCAGGGCAAAAATGACCTGATCAAACACAAGTATGTCAGAAAGAATCACAACATATAATAAGTTTACAATAAAGTGTGTCTCCTTGTAATTTACCATCTTTTACTTTGAACTCCACTCCTTCTGACTTTGCAGCAAGAGTCCCATCTTCCAGATGCACCTAGGAATTGACTGCATAACAAAAAGAAAACAAACGAGCACGTTCAAGACGTGAACAAGATATTAAAAAAGCAGAAGTTCAGGCGAAGAATAGGTGCAAAAGAAATAGTGAAAGTTTGATGAAGAACGGTAGTGGTGTAGGGTGTTTTTACTAGTTACCTGTGCACCTTGACGGGCACGAACATTTGTTCCCTTGCTATCTATTGATATCAGTGCTGCATCATCTACCTCTGTAAACTATAGTAAGCAAATGTCCTGCAAATACCTGCTTTCTGATATGGAGCCTGTATCCATCTTCTATCCGGCCAGCACGACGAACCTCCTAGCCAAAGCATGTGAACAATACTACATATCTGCTCGTGGCCTCACTGCACACGTATAACCCCATATCTCTACAATCACCATTTCCCGCACATAAATCAATCAATTAGCTAAAACTATTATTATAAGAAAAAAAGAAAAAAGAAAAAAGAAAGGGTACTCACTTCTGATATGCCGTTCTTTAGGAGGACACTCCACATGATTAGTATATGCCCAAATCTAACAAAGTAAAATGAGTAATTATGAATATTTTTTCATCATTAAGACATTAAAATAGTAATTTACCCAATAACTTTTGCACTTTTGTGTAGGCAAATGATGCTATTATTAACTTTTCTCATGACCATACCTGATGTTCAAACAACTAATTAACCAACACCAGAAGTAGCTATACTGATACACACACACACACAAACTCTAAAAAGACACATTATGTCAACATTTTCATATTTTTGTTGTGTTCATTTGTGTGATTATAACTACATTGATTTCATCAAGGGATGATGGTTCCCCTTGATGTAGAAAGCTGAAACTCGATCTCTCGCTTTGATTTACATTGAATCAGTCTATATTGTTGTAATAGTAAAGTTTTCATTTGTCTTGACCATTTTTCTTTGGTTTTCGTTATTTCATTCAACTTATTTTCATGGAACTGAGCTAGAATTGTAAGTTTTAGCATACCATTAATAAATCTTTACATCCAGTTAGCTGTTAAATCTATCTTCATCAGTAACATATGAATCGCGATAAACAAAAACAAAATTACCTTTAAACCCTGAAAACATTGATCTTAAAGTTGAGACGAAGGAACTTTTCTCTGGCCCATTTTTAAGCTGTTTCAGCCAGTTTGGCGTGTTCCAGCAACAGTGTCCGCCATCAGATGGTTACCGCCTGCAAAATCCATAAAAGAATAACGAAAAATGTTGTTAAACCCACATTTAAAAACAACATGACTAACAAATGAATAACATGGGGCAATAAACTTTTTGCTTTTGATAATGAAATAGAGTAAGCGTATATTTTCGTAAAATCTCATACCATTTTAGGATTCTTACGACCACTACATCTGCCCCACCATTATTCAGCCGGCCGGCATTATCACCGCTATTCATCACACGATATGTCCTACAAAAGCCGAAGAAAAAATAACGATCATAACGTGCTCAAGTACACATGTTTAAACCAATGGTAAACATTTACCAGCCTCGTCTTTGGTATTAACGTCGAGCTTTAAGTCCTCCAACAAATAGTTGCAAACCTCAAGCTGGCCTTCTCTAGCAGCAAAACGCAAAGCACCTCGCTTATTCACATTTTTTATATTCACGACAATTTGCGACAACCCTTTTCCGTCATCCAACTGTCCAGCTACACCTATAACCAAAACCTCAACATGAAAAAGGCATTAAACCACGATTCTACCCAAAAAAAAAAAAAAACCAAGAGCTGTTGAAGATATGAGCTTACTTTTCAACAAATCCAAATGCCTATATGTATTAAAATGTTACATCGTCATGATGAATATTTAAAAAAACCATTCATATTGATTTTGGCAGAGTCTTAAATTACAGATAGCACAAAATGCCAATTCATGACACATAACACAAATGCCTATTCATGACAGAAATTAACACCAAATGCCTATTGATGACAGAAACTAACAAAAGGTCCATTACTATATGAAAGGTCTATTACTAAAGTATATACGGCAAGACTAAATGTCCAAATGATGAATATTTAGATTTCCCAAGAGTTGGCCTACTCTTACGCATAAAAGGTATATCACAAAGGGCAATTAGTGCATTGAATATGTAATGTAACTAAGCTGTAAACCTACTCTTACGCCCTGGGACAGAAGATTAAGCGGAAGCAAAGGCAGGTTCCATCATCTTACTTGTGTGAAGAAGGTAACACTAGCTTATACTACTCTAGCAATAATACCCTTCTGCAGATCATATTTTCCAAAAGATTCATCTCATTTGTATTCCTATTGTGTTTACATATCAGAAGAAAATGTATGCAGCAAAGTGAGAAATTTACCCATAAATGGCATCACCATGACTCAAATCCGATGTACACGAAAGCTAAGCTGATGTTTGTGCTTTTGGTGTACCATAGCGTCGAAGAGGTTGCTAAGGCAAGCGATCCTCGCTCTCTACCATCCTTCGAATTCCCGCATCATCCCAACCGAGTAAAACGCCGCCAATAAAGAGTAAAAAACTATAATATTGTTTCAAAGTCAGTAATAATCATTTGAACAATGTTCAGTTGATTGTTGTGGAAAATATATTAGAGATTCTTAATTAGTTTATCACTGAATGTAACACAAATTTAATGGGCTAAAGGTAATTTACAAAGTGATTTAAGGTCCATAGGGAAGTTATAGGTCTAGAGAGGTGTGATGTTATGAAAGTAAGTGATATCTGTTGATGATTTAATGGGTGTTGTAAATCAATCATCATTTTTTCAAAGTTTTGTCATCATATGTTTTAACCTTGTCTGGTTAGACTTGTAAATTCATCTAGTAAAACATGAGTTGATTAAAATTACGTACCTTCAGTCCCTAATGCTCTGCTAAAGAAAGGCTTGAGCATCATACGCTCTTTTCTCCATAAAGTCTGAAACTTTATTACTCTTGATCTAAAAAAACTAAAAGATGGAATATTTTTTATCTAAAATTAAAACCAAAAATCAATTAAAGCTAATACTTACAAATTAGGACTCGACCCCCCATGTTGATACTCAACTGTATGATTGATTGGTTTAGGGTTTATGTTATTTGCAGGTCATGGATTTTTGGATTAGTGTCAAAAGTGGGTGCCTCTAGAATTTGGAAGAATGTTGATGAATGAAACAATCGAGTGGTTCTTAACTCGATTTTCATACTGAGAGATGTGGTGGGAATTTTGGGAATGTGTCATCACTTGCGACAGGACGGGCCAAGAGAGACCGGATCACAAAGTTGGGCCAAAATAAAGCCGCCTTCAAAAAGACTCTATAACATCTTAATTAAGAAAAAAATTAAGTTTCCTTTTATATTCTTTTGCCTAAGTTTCCTTCCTTTTATATTCTTTTCTTCTCTTATAAATACAATGATATTTAAACGTGGAGAGCTTCAAAATTACTGAAGCTTCTTCATTCGTGAATGGTTAAGTTTTACTTCTCATTATTAGTATCTAGTATATATATGGTAATTTAGTACTAGTAATTAATATTGAGGGAGATTTGAAGAGACTTTTAAACTTAGATCATGTTTTAAATAATCTTATTGAATACCTTTTTATTATTAAGACTATTAAAGATGTATTTTTCTTAACTTCTCTTTGTATTTATTTTCCGGAATCAAAATCTTGACTCTAAGGACCGACTTAGATCTTAAATAAGGAAACATACGAGCCCTAAGTTTCCTTTTATATTGTTTTTTTCTCTTATAAATACATGATATTTAAAAATTCAATCAACAATATCACTTTTGTCTTCCCAAGCGTCAGGTAAACGATCATATTATCTTGTTGATTATTTTAGTTTAGGTTTACTATATATATTCATTGTGTTAGGGTTCTCATGATTTATTATTGGGTCCTTTGTTAGTTTAATGTACTCGTTGCGCCAGTAGGATGGAACATATGCTTTGTTTTTGAGTTAGTTTCTATCTAAACTAGTTGTCAAAAGTTTGTTGCGTTAGAATGTGCATTTACTGCATACCATTGACATTTGTATATTGTAATGTCTTAAATATATTTACTAGTTTTGGGCTCACCCAAAGATATATTAACTCTCATCCAAATCACATATACATATCAGTAATATATTTAGACGTGGAGAGCTTCAAAATTACTGAAGCTTCTTCATTCGTGAATGGTTAAGTTTTACTTCTCATTATTAGTATCTACTCCCTCCGTCCCATATTAAGTGTCCACAATGGAATCTTTTAAGTCTTCATTCATCAACTTTGACCATAAATATTTTTGTTTGTGTTATATAATATTGAACGAAAATTATACCAACGAAAAATATATTCAAAACTCTATCCATTCATATATCTTGCATCAAGTATCATATAACATAAGAAGAAATCATTAAGGTCAAAGTTGAAGAAAAAAGACTTTGAAAAAGTCAAGTGGACACTTAATGTGGGACGGAGAGAGTAGTATATATATGGTAATTTAGTACTAGTAATTAATATTGAGGGAGATTTGAAGAGACTTTTAACTTAGATCATGCTTTAAATAATCATATTGAATACCTTTTTATTATTAAGACTATTAAAGATGTATTTTTCTTAACTTCTCTTTGTATTTATTTTCCGGAATCAAAATCTTGACTCTAAGGACCAACTTAGATCTTAAATAAGGAAACATACGAGCCCTAAGTTTCCTTTTATATTGTTTTTTTCTCTTATAAATACATGATATTTAAAAATTCAATCAACAATATCACTTTTGTATTCCCAAGCGTCAGGTAAACGATCCTGTTGATTATTTTATTCACGCTTTAGTTTAGGTTTACTATATATATTCATTGTGTTAGGGTTTTGTTAGTTTAATGTACTCGATCTACACTTAGATTAGTTGATTTATAGCGCCAGTAAGTAGGATGGAGCATATGATTAGTTTTTAAGTTAGTTTCGAAACTAGTTGTCAAAAGTTTGTTGCGTTAATTAGTATGTGCATTGCGGATCTCGTTAACAAATATGACCATCATCGGATTATTCGTACTTGTTATAACTTAGCTAGCAAGTGTTAGGTTTTACTGCAGTTCATTAATTTTTTTTCTTTTTTTTTGGCAGATGGACTTCTCAAAGATTAAATTATACTTATATTGGGATCTCGATAATTGTCGTATTGATAAAAAAATTGATAAATGTAATGCAGTTCGAACAGTCAAAAAGAGTTTGTGTACATGCTTTCCTCACGTAACCATTGCTAGTTTGAATGCATATACCAATAATCTATCGGAGGAGGAAATTGAAGCTTTCGGTAAGAACGGATTCAGAGTAACGTCTGTGCCGGCTGGGACCACAAACGCGGCGGATGCTAGCCTTATTCTTGACATGTTTAGATTTCCCTTGGATAAACCATCACTGGTGGTGTTAGTATCGGGAGACGCCGACTTTTGTGAGGTGTTTGAATGCTTACGTCATCAAGGTTGTACAACTGTTCTACTATACCCAATAAATTCAGTCGCAACTGAATTACTAAGTGTAAGTGATTACTGTTTTCCGATTCAATCATTCTGGGGAGGACATGGTTTGCCAAAGCGTAATAGATTTCTGAGACGCCGTCCTAAAAAAGGATATATGCAACTTTATAATCTTCAAAGAGTTATATTATGGGATATCGAGTCGTTTCCGCTTCCTAGCGAAGGATGCCAAGATACCCGAGAAATACATCATGTCGTAATGTCTAGCATAGTTGCATTGGTTCGTAAGGTAAGTACTGGTGAAGGATTACACGTAGAAAATTTTCTTGTACACGCTTTCGGGAAGGAGACCATACTTCCTCAAGATAACGGTGAGCGGGGGGGGATCAGATATATTGTTACCTCAAACTCACCAAAAGAAAAGTATTACTCAGTTGAGAATAGAATGCTAGTCGATATGTTATACTTGGCAACTGTAACGAGAGTATCATGCCATTTTGTTATATTGACGAGTAAAGATCTGTCACAAGAGGCTATATATTTCTTAAAAAGTCTAGGGCACGTTGTTACCACAGCCGTGCCATCAAGTTCGGAGTCTTTGCCTGAGTTGGGAGATGCGTCAAATAACATAATCGTCTGGCCTGATTGGAAAGCAGGAGCAGCTGCTAAAAGAAGAGTTCATCGAGCATGGAGGAGTAAGAACGACCACCGTTAGCGATGTTCTGACATGAGATTGAATGTTACTAGCTTTTTAAATATTTATGTATCATTTTTCATATTGAATGTTACTTATTTGATTTATAGCATATGTTTCCAACAAGGTATAAAGAGAATCAAGCATGCAAGAGAATCCTCAAGTGGTAAACTATTTCTACAAGTATATCATGCATTTAAACTTCTACATGTGCGAATATTATCTTCCATCCAAACTTCAACTAAACATCATCTTGAGCTTCATCATAATCTTCGGTATCATAATCCTTCTGCATAAAAATAATAATTTCAAAGCACATGAGTTATATTATCTCGGAAATCTGAAAGAGAGACACTTACATCATCTTATATTCTTACATCATCTTATATTCTTATATTGGGTCGACTTATACCTTTGAAAGTTGGGTCGACCAGCGGGGACCACAACATTTCAACCAAATAGTTTGACTAAATTTAGGGTCGACATACCTATAAATCTTTGGGTCGACATTGTCGACCGTACTCTTTTTAATTTATTAAAATCATTTTAATATTAAAAAAACACTTAATATTTAAAATTTTAGGGTCGACATGCCCCTTGAAACTTTGGGTCGACATTGTCGACCCTAAGCGTTTACTGGATTGAGAATATTGTGTTTATGGTTTTCCACGTGGTATATCCCCCAGTTTAGGGTCGACATTGTCGACCCTAAGTTTGAGATTAGGGTCGACAATGTCGACCCTAATGTGTTCCTGGGGCAAAAATAAAAAACTAGACGCATGTCCAGTTTTCCAGATTTTTTCCGGAAAAAATCTACATTTCAAAAAATCCAGAATTCGGCAAATATTCGGCAAATCAAAATTCGATACAATAAACTAAATCACTAACGTTTCAATACCACAAATCCACAATAGATTAATTATTATCAAACGTTACAATACAATTCAACAAAGCCACAGTTACAATACCGGGAAAAGTCACATTTCCATTAAAACAAAATCACGCCACGATAAAATTACTAATTATGTTTTCACAAACGTAAACAAGTCTTAAAAATTATTTCACATACTAGATACTTACATGAACAACGCATACTCGGTCTTCGTCGAATAGTCATCATCTCCTCGATTGTTTGTCGCCCCCCTCCTCCTCCCCCTGACGAGGACTCGTTTTGTTTTCAGCGAGTTAAATCTTGGAGCCAATTGTTCCAACGTTCCGCAAATCGTTCATTGGGGATTGGTTTGAGGGAGGATGTTCGGGGACGTTCAGCTTGAGAATTGAACTAAAGGTGAAACAATGTGTGGAGTTGTGAAGGGACAATAAAGTTGTTGAAGTTATATTAGTGGACGGAGTGAGAGAAATGGGACGGTATTGGGATGTCACTCGGAACGATTTCATCCAATATTTCTTGATCGGTCTTGAACGGGATGAGGCCGGCTTTAATATTATCTTTCATGGCCTTCATATCCAACTGTGAAAGAAAAAGAAAAAAAAGGTTAAAAACAAATAAAATAAGTTATTAAAGCATGTAAAGAGTTAAATTACTTACATATCTCTGCTCGTTTTCTGTGGTTTTAAATTTGATGAGTCTTCTTATTTAAGTGCCTCTTCGTCCACGTTTCAATGAGGTCCTCGTAATACCCTTTGTCGACTTTCTATACAATATCAAATAAATTAATAACGAGCAGAAATATCTTCGAAGAACGCATCCATGTCAATGTGTTCAGGTGAATGTGGTACTGGTGGAGGTAGCGGAAGAATCGGTTCACCGTGATATTTCCAAGTGGTATAATGTTGGTCAAACCCGTGTCTAGATATGTGTACCTCAAGAGTTTTGAGGGTAACCAAATTATCACAGTTACAACAGCGACTACATGGGCAACGGATCTTTCGTGTGATGGGGTGCAACAATGGCTCACAATGCGCGATGAATGCAAAAAGACCATCTAAAAATGCATTGGAATTACGACTGGATATAGTGGTCCAACTCTTATCAATTGTCATAACTGCGTTGCAAATAAACATATTCAAATAAATGATTTTTATTTTTTTATACCAAAAGGTCATTAACAAAACTATGAATCAAAAAGGTCATACTAACCAAATGAATATGAACTGTTTTGTTTACCTAGTGCAACTATGGAAGGCAATCCTAACCCACTCTTTGAATGTTTCGTCTCATATATGAATGCGTATAACTGATTTACTATTTGAAAAAAATTCGGCAGCATTTCCCCTCAACTCCCCAAATATGTGCATTAAAGACATATTCGTAGGAGTGATGGGGAAACACTGTCGAAATCATCTCAAATAGTAAACCAATTATACGCATTCATATCCTAAATGAGACAAAACATTCAAAAAGCAGTCCCAAACTGGGGACTTTCCGAAATTAATTTCTAATAAATTAATTTCGGACGGGTTTTCTATAGGATGATTAAATTCATTTTCCAAAAATTAATCATACAATCCTAAACATTCCTAAAAACAAATTAATCATTAAGAATATATGCGGATTCTAAGAAATCAAACCCCCTTTAATTCTCGTATAAGTTGGTTCTAAGCTGGTTAAAAAACAGGCTTATAATTGTTAAAAGGGTTGTTTGGATTTGCCTTATATAAGCAAATCCAAACAACCCTTTAACAGTTTATAAGTTGTTTAAAAACAGCTTATAAGCGCAAACGTCCATTCAAACTAGCTGCCAATATATACGCGCAAACGTCAAGTTCACAGCCGTGCCAAAAGGGAAAAAACATACCTTCAAGTTCACAGCCGTCAAGTTCACAGCCCGTCAAGTTCCAAACCCGTCAAGTTCACAGCCGTGTCCAAACCCACACAATCAATTGGTAACCCGTCAAGTTCACAGCCGTGTCCAAACCCAAACCCACACTTATGACTGCCAATTAGTTCGGTTCGCCTCGTTCCCGCTTAAACCATTAGAGGGTATTGAATTAAACCATTAGAGGGTATAAGAAGAAGAATTAAAGTATAGAGGATGAGAGTTTATTGAATTAAAAGTGTGCTCGTGTGCAAGTGTACCGGAGGTGGTGGGTGGTGGTGAGCGGCGGTGAGCAGCGGTGGTGAGTGGTGAGCAGCGGTGGTGAGTGGTGAGCAGCGGTGGTGAGCAGCGGAGTGGTGATTGTGTTATATGGTGGTGGTGGTGATTGTGTTATATGCTGCAAAAATCGCCATTGTGTTTGGTGTTTTGGTGGGTTTGATTCGATAGTGTTAAAGGATAGAGATAACAGATCTGTTTTTGGGTACAATTAGGGTCGACATTGTGTTTGGTGTTTTGGGTCGACAATGTCGACCCTAATTTTTTATATAAATACTTTATTTTGGTACAATTAGGGTCGACTTTTTATTTGATATTTTGGGTCGACAATGTCGACCCTATTTTTTGGTGTTTTGGGTCGACATTGTGTTTGGTGTTTTGGGTCGACAATGTCGACCCTAATTTTTTATATAAATACTTTATTTTGGTACAATTAGGGTCGACTTTTTATTTGATATTTTGGGTCGACAATGTCGACCCTATTTTTTAATATAAATACTTTAGTGCATCTAAAAAACTTTTGTCTTTTTGCGAGTTTTGGGTCGACAATGTCGACCCTAAATTTGGTGAAATTTATGGCGGGTGGTTTAAATTTGGTGAAAATTATGGGGGCAAATTTAGGGTCGACATGTCTATGCAATTTTGGGTCGACAATGTCGACCCTAAACTTTTTTATATAAAACCTTTATTCCACCTACAAACCTTTTATGAAAAATCTTTTTTTATATTATAAATAATTAAAATTAATATTAAAAATGAATAATAAATAATTTAATTAATATTAAATAAATTAAAAATCATTTAAAATAGTTATAAATTATTTAAATAAATTTAAAATCATTTAAAATAATTAAAAATCATTTAAAATAGTTATAAATAGTTAAACGGATGAATCGATATGGTACCGTTTCACATGAAATGTTAAACGGATGAGTCGATATGGTACCGTTTCACATGAAATGTTAAACGGATGAGTCGATATGGTACCGTTTCACATGAAATGTTAAACGGATGAGTCGAGATGGTATCCTTATACCTGAGATGTTGAACGGATGAGTCGAGATGGTACCGTTTCACATGAAATGTTAAACGGATGAGTCGATATAGTATCGTGACACATGAAATGTTAAACGGATGAGTCGATATGGTACCGTTTCACATGAAATGTTAAACGGATGAGTCGAGATGGTATCCTTATACCTGAGATGTTAAACGGATGAGTCGATATAGTATCGGTGATACATGAAATGTTAAACGGAGGAGTCGAGATGGTATCCTTAGACCTGAGATGTTAAACGGATGAGTCGATATAGTATCGTGACACATGAAATGTTAAACGGATGAGTCGAGATGGTACCGTTTCACATGAAATGTTAAACGGATGAGTCGATATAGTATCGTTACACATGAAATGTTAAACGGATTAGTCGATATAGTATCGTGATACATGAGATGTTAAACGGATGAGTCGATATGGTACCGTTTCACATGAAATGTTAAACGGATGAGTCGAGATGGTATCCTTATACCTGAGATGTTAAACGGATGAGTCGAGATGGTACCGTTTCACATGAAATGTTAAACGGATGAGTCGATATAGTATCGTTACACATGAAATGTTAAACGGATTAGTCGATATAGTATCGGTGATACATGAAATGTTAAACGGAGGAGTCGAGATGGTATCCTTAGACCTGAGATGTTAAACGGATGAGTCGATATAGTATCGTGACACATGAAATGTTAAACGGATGAGTCGAGATGGTACCGTTTCACATGAAATGTTAAACGGATGAGTCGATATAGTATCGTTACACATGAAATGTTAAACGGATTAGTCGATATAGTATCGTGATACATGAGATGTTAAACGGATGAGTCGATATGGTACCGTTTCACATGAAATGTTAAACGGATGAGTCGAGATGGTATCCTTATACCTGAGATGTTAAACGGATGAGTCGAGATGGTACCGTTTCACATGAAATGTTAAACGGATGAGTCGATATAGTATCGTTACACATGAAATGTTAAACGGATTAGTCGATATAGTATCGTCATACATGAGATGTTAAACGGATGAGTCGAGATGGTACCGTTTCACATGAAATGTTAAACGGATGAGTCGATATAGTATCGGTGATACATGAAATGTTAAACGGAGGAGTCGAGATGGTATCCTTAGACCTGAGATGTAGGGATGTACACTTCTGGAAACTTTATTATGGTTTAACACAGTTCCATTTATTCCCGCCAAAAACTTCCGACCGCCAATTACTCCCGCCAAAAACTCCTGCCAAAAACTCCCGCCAAAAACTCCCGCCAATTAGTCCCTCCAAAATCTCTTTCATACCATAAAAGCAGATACTCTCACAATCACAAACATATCACACACTCTTACCACGAATGTATAGAACCAACCACTTATCCTCACTTTAACCACACAAACTCAGATGCAGCGATACAATCCTTTTAGGTGTACTTGTGGAAAGGGAGATATAATCTTAAGAACATCGTGTCAGCCTGATACCTTCGGTTTACAATATTATGCATGTCCTCGTTCAAAGGTGAAAATCATACGTTTCTTATTATATGTAATTATATATATAAACTTTGTAAAAAATACATTTATTAGTATTTATTACTATGTAACACCAGAACAAAAAAATTAGGATTGGATTTTTGATGGAAAGACCGCATTTGATGAACCTTGATGTAACTCTTCTTCAACATCTGAAGTTCTTCACCCTTACAATCTGTACCAATATGCTCAAACGAATCAAGATCTACGATTAACCGGCTCGAATCAAAAACATCGCATTGAAGGCAAACTAAGATGTTGGAGGCAAACTGATCTGGAAAGGAATCCTGAGGACACGCATTAAACGGGGTGCACTACTCCAATGACTTTTAGATGACATGGAGAACCTTCACTATAGTAGTAGTTGTTTTGTTTAATTGTTGATTGTTTAATGATTGTTGTTTAAAATGTTTGATGTCTAATGTTTGTTTCTTGTTTGTTTTTTTCGTTGAATTAGTAGTGGTTTCTTGTAGATGTTGTTTGCGGTTTAGATAATTCGAATGTATTTTTACTTCATTAATTCATATGCAATTTGTTTGAGTAATACGTGTTTGTATTAATCTTTCGGGTATTGTTTTACTGATTGCTCAGATATTCACATGAATCTTTAATCATTTTAGAGTTTAACAAAGTAGTTTCTTTAGCCGTAATCCATAATTAGAATGAATTTAAACAACAAAAATAGGGCACGGTTGTTGGTCGGCTATTGTTAAATATAGATATTTAACTACAAAGAATATTTTTGATAAATATGAAATTTATTTTGTAAATAAAATAATTTATATATTTAACATTAGCTTTTGTACACTAATATATTTCTATATTTTAAAATTAGCTTTTACACTAATAGATTTTTTTTGCATCCGAACAACACCACACTCAATTACTTGCACTACTTCACAATCTCAATGAAATGGAAAAACTTGATTTGGAGATTTTCATTTACAATGTACTTTCCGTAAGTTTATTTTATTTCAAGACTTTGTTTAATTAGTCTTAATGTAAATTCGTACCTTTACTTAATTACATTTTAACCGTCGCAATGATCTTCTTCTTTCTATTATGTTTGTTAAAATATAACAAGTTTTTTTTTAAAAGATTTTTTACTATAATTGGTAATTTATATCATTTCTGAATTTTTAAAAAGTATTTAAAATTTTTGTATAAAAATTTTAAATTTCAACATGAAAAAACTCATTGCTTCATTAATTCTTAAAAACAATACAAAGCTGAAAAAACAGTTGCAATAATCTTTTAAAAGATTAAATGACTTAATTTAAATTACAATTAAACTACAATAAGCTAGAATTTAAAAATAATAATAATAATTGCCTTTTTGGCTTACAAAAGGGTCCTATTTATACTAGTTTCTTCATCCTTGGTCTTCCAGGATATGTTTCTTTTGTGAGACAAAAACCACAATGTGTTTGTTGTGTGAGAGCATTCTTAGACGAATCCCAGCCTTCAATATCTTTTGAGTCAATCACAGCCATCGAAATCTCTTGGAAATGGTGAGGGATTGCCAACTTGGCAATTATAAGTATGGGGGGAGGGAATAGTCGAGTGGTTGAAATGATTTACCTAGGGTGTTGGGTGGTTTGCAGGGTAAAAGTATGGGAAGACATCCCTTAGTTGTACCTGGGTTTTGTTGGGCGAGAAAAATGATGTTTGGGTAAGTTGGCAGCTTTGGCCCCTCAAGTTATTCTTCACCCAATTTGTAATTTCAGCCCTTGTCTTGTTATTCTAATAATACAACTTGAGGTTTGGCAATTTTAGTCCCTTAAGTTGTATTTTCTTCATTTCGTTGACTTTAGACTTTGTCGGGGTTGGACTGTTGACTTTTTGACTTTGACTGACTTTGGCTTTGATTTGACTTTGTCTTTTCCATTCCGTGCTTGGTTTTGTTGTTTTTCGTCCTTTTGTGAATATCCGTTTCCTGCACAATACAAATGCAAAACAAACATATATTTGGCAATTTTTTGTCTGTTTTTGGTCATTTAAGTCCGTTTTTAGTGAAAAAGGGTATGTTTAATTAAGCACATACCAATATGGCTCATCCCTATCACAATGATTTGGTCATGATTGGTATAATCGATACCTTCTGTAAGGGTTTCGAATGGGTTTCTTTTTTTTGCTGTTACGGTATGCTTATCTTGGAAGTTTGTATCCTAGTTCGTATACTATTTTCGTGTAGTTTCGGATCTGGGTGGTATTACATAAGTGCTTTGACGATTGGACGAAACCCTAATTTTAGGGATTTATTATGGTACATCTGGTGACGAGATATCTCTATCTTATCTTCCTTTTTGCTCGGGCATCGTGTTTGGAAGTGTCGGTTTGATTCGCTGCTGATGCCGCTGATTGTTTCGATGGCTAGGCGAAACCCTAAATTTTTAGGGTTTGTTCTTGTATGAGGTGACTTGATATGGGATCTGTTTTGCTTCTATCTTGTCTTGCTCGCTGTTGAGGCATCGGTTTAGTGCTAGATTTATTCGGAAGTTGTTGCTTGTGTGTATGGTACAAAATTGGTTATGTTGATGCTTCATGATTTACTATGGTATGCACGTTTACTGTTTAAAGCATCATAACCAAACACGGTTTGTATGGATATCATGGGGTGTGGATAATGAAGTTGATTTGGTGGTCATTGCTGATTACCTATATCGAATGCAAGATCATGCCTATTGTAGGTGCGGTTACATACATTGATTCATGATCATTAAGTTTTATTCCCTATGATATGTGGCCATTTGGAAGTTGGTTGTTTAGCCATTGGAAGTATGTTGTCATTCTAGTCTGTTTACACTATATGAGATGATGCACTCTAGCTGATATCGCTCCTGGGCTGGTTGGGGCTGGATCAATATTTGCTAGGATTTTGCTACACAAAATCAGATTTTAAAGATGGCAATGTGGAAGTGGTGATAAGAACTCATGGACTCTTATTGTTTTATTTTTATTTCTTTGTTGGTTCTTATTTTGGTAGTCATAAGAATGGTTTGTCATTCTTATGTAGAGAGTAGAGTAGTAGCAATGTTGTTGCTTGAAAGTGTCCATGTTTGGACTGAGATAAGGGACTTCACCCTTATCCTTTGTACTTCAACGATTTTTTGGTGTAATACAATTTACCGGGAAACCCTTTACCCAAAAAAAACCGGACACAAAAACAACCGTTCGGATAAACGGTTACCCAGAGACAGAGAGAGAAAGGCTTAGCTGGACCGGGTCGGTGTCGGATGGATCACGGGTTGGGCCAGAGAAAATGGGTCGGTGATCCTGGCTTTTGTAAAATCCTACGGGTCACATTAATTAACTCAGGTCGAAAACGAACATTAATTAACTCGGGTCGGAAACGGGCGGGAACATTAAATGAAACCCACTGGAGCCGGTACGCCTGACTTTTGTAAGGTTTGGATAATGTATTTGTGTATTATTTTAAACGAGGATTAAAGCCCGCGCTTCGCTGCAGGTGTTTGAATCGACGCATTCAGTTGATACCCTTTGTATCGGGTCGTTACATGGAAAATTTTCATATATGACATATATCTAAAACAATCTGCGGTATTAGACAGTGTTATGGATGACATATATTAGTCATACTACGGGCAACATTTATAGCCTGCAATCTTAGTCTGCAATGTTTATCTACGGAAATATTATGTGCATCACCATACAAACTCATATGTTATCATCAAGTAATCCCAATAATATCACTATCCATAGGATTAAGGGTTAACATAAAAATCCCACAAATTAGTGGAACAAATTGCCCATCTGATGGTAAAACAAAATGAGATAGCTTAATTCATAGCCATAGCAAATATACTAAAAGAAATAATTATTCTTCCAGCCAACCGTACTAATTTGTAGTAGTTGTTACCAGAAGTAGTTGCGGCTGGTGCGAGGCTTGGACTGGTATAACCACAGTGATCGTGATTATAATAAACCTTTCTTTTTCCTGAAACGATCAACCATGAGCTGGGTTATATTTTTTACTGTAACACGTTAAACGGCTAAAGACATAGATTTTAGCTACACTTAAAATTGGTGAAACGGGACAAAAATTTGTTCATTTAACCAAAAAATGTATGTGACGTGCCTGTGACATAGGAAAAAAAACTATTGGAATTTACTTTATGTTAAGAACAATTCATGACATGACCAAGAAGAGATGGGTGCATGTAGTGTCAAAATAAACCCGGTCGAACAATTGCTCCCGACATAAGTTATGTCATGTTCCTTATATAGGCGAAAAATCATAACCATATATTAATTTATGTCAAAATTAAGTAGTTTACCTTAGATTCAAATTTCAGCTTGGGAATCTCCTGATGTTGCTGTTTTTGAGAAGCACCACTATGCCGAAAGATGGATATGCTGAGAATATAGCAAATATAAATAAAAAACTGATTAAATATGATTAAAAAATAAGAAACAACCACATTAGTACACAAAACTTGCGATAGCTTGTTTATTACAGCTTATTATTAGTTCAGGAGACATAATCACTTACAATGCCAAACACCCATAATGCAACAACTTCATCTAATCTTTGCTTTTTGAAGGATTGAAAAATGACTTTGAAGTACGGTACTTCCCATAATCATACCTCAAAGTACTGAGTCGTTTTGAGGAATATAAACTGTTGTTGCAAACCCCAAGCTAAATGTTGCGTAACTTGGGTCTTATTCAATGATCCACACCATTAAATTTTGCACATGCAAAATACCACAAAAAACATTCATGAGAAAGTGTGCGTATAATGTTTTCAAGAACTGAAATGAAAGTTCGGCGAGGAAATGAATAGATGTTAGCTAACGTAATATGGACGGGTAGATGCTAAGTTTCATAGATAAATAATAACTATATTAAGTAAGGAATATACAATGGCATGCTTCTTATGTCCAAAACTAAATGCTCATGTCTGACTTGGGGGAGTATCGTGTCTTTATGATAGAAGGCTAAAACACGTATACAATAGCAAGATTATTTAAAAAAATTCATAACATATCAAAATAGTTATTCTATGAACGCATCAAGTAAAACTCGTCAGTACATGTTGCAACGTTAATATTCGATGAACTAAAAAAATCTAATAGAAGATTATCCAAATCGACATACTTTTAGGTAAATAAGCATGTTTAGATACAGTAAAAACATACCTTATTCTGAGCTTATTACCAGATATACAAAACTATTTGCTACATTACAGTGTGTTTTAGTAACGTTTGGCCATTTTCGTAATCACCAATCCTAGACACCCATATCTGCCAGATTATTGTATGTCAAGCACAAAAATGGCAAAGCATACATACCTTAGTCCACAGGGAGCTGCTACTCTTAAAAAAGATAATACAGACTAAAATAGGCAACTATTGATCCATTTGACAAACTTTTATCTAATATCTAGAGTAGTTTTTTACCCGTTTGACCTTTTAGAAGTAAACATAACATGATTTTATCCAATGGATTCATCCTGTATGGGTGTTATTCGTAATGGTTCTTTCTCGACTTTTCTTGGACATTCAATGCTTCACTGTAACATTCAATGTGCTCATGCACATTCAATGTGACATCGCATAAATAATTCTAGCATTGTAATGATCATATGATTAAAGTGTGATTATTCAAACAATATGAGAGAGTACCAAGTGAATACCTATCATATCAGTAGAAATGTTCAATAATGTGGAGGTGGACATAACCTCGAGCTTAACCAAGATCCGAGACAGTGGAGCGCTTATCGTCATCTACATCGTTGCACATAATTTTGTATCTTGGTTTCTTTTTGTGTGGGACGTAAAACGTTTTCTTTATAAAGTAAGCATCAAAAAGTCGGGCAACTATACTGCAATTGACTATGGGTCAGTATAAAAAACGAAATATCACTATATTAGAAACCAAAATAACCTTTGGCCAACAAACTCGTTGGTTAAGGATACTATCAGGATCACCTAAGTAATATATTCCTGAAAAATGAGTAGCGTAAATTTTACCCAATGGATGTGACAATGGGTTTGAGCATCAACTTCTGCAAAGAAACGAAACCTCCATACAGCCCTTTTACACCATTTCTACCTAAAACAGCGTAATATTAGTAATTCCTTAGTCCTTTTTTATTAGCTCAAAACATATCTAGTTCTTCAAATGCCATCTATATAAACAATATCTTGTTGAAGACTTGTTGATATTACAAGGTTCTTTCTTGACTTTTTCTTGAGGTTATTGGTAGATATCATTTCGCTCAAAATTAAGCTTGGGTGTCATTGGAGTGTGTCAAACAATAGGACCATGATTGTATCTCTTCCATGTGAAATGCAAAAGTCCTACGCCTCAAGGAACAACATAGATTAATCAGTTGAAATTTACGATATCCACAAAGGTTGGCCAAATTTGAAATGTGCTAACCATTATCAAAACTCCACCATAAGAACATATGCAAAACAAAGACATAATTTTAAGAGATGGCTTATAAAATTATATACCAGCCAGTTTAAAAATATAATTCTTTTTCATTTTGTCATTAATGGACATTAGTTAAATTATGCAGAATAGCAAAGTGTCATAGAACGAAAAATGACGGCAATATGCGTTTTTGCAGTCTTCAACCTGTACAATTCGTAACAATATATTTTTGCTCAAAAAACTGAATTTTATCGCACAATCGCCTGTTCTGATTAAAGACGTTTAGATCGGATTTTATTGTCTACACTGATGAGACTTTTTGACCGGTTTAATTTTTAAAACACCCCTTGCTCAGATGTCATCTTATTTACGCCCTTCTTTTTAACTTAATTATCGATACTACTCATTACATTTTCTAAACCCTATGACCAAGAACCAATAGTTCATTATCGAGCGTTATCCCTCTCGTATTACTAGTATAACACGATTTTATGATCCATCATATTCTAAGCCAAAACTCACTACATTTAACAAAGATGACAAATAACCGATATTTACCTTGAAACCATCTTTTTTATACGTGTTTGCCATATGCAAAGCCGTATTCCCCTTAGCATCAGCCATAGAATACATTAACCTGGTACCATTACCTGGTTATCAATTGGCCTAAAATGTTACAAAAGAATAAAATCATTCCTTGTATGCAAAAACTCAATGACTTTTAGCTGTTTCATATAGCAAGTAAATAAAATAGTGAACCATACAAAGAATGTATTACTTTTTTCCAATAAACAAAAAATGGTTGAAAATGTTTCCATATAAGAATGAGTCATTGTTAGCCCGAGCGTCCACCGCTCGAACAATGAATGCCAATGATACACCAATTTCTTTAACTCAGTCCTGAAATTAATATCTATGTTACAGTGAAACATAAACATTCTAACAGTTACTTTAAATGTGTGAGCGGAAAGTTGAACCTGCAAGGTGTCACACCCCGCCAAGGCGGAAACGCGAGGCGCGACGAGAAAGGGAATCATCACAACACATTGGCGTCTATATAGAGAAACTAAAACATGCATAAATACAAGGTATAGACATGCAGTGTCATGAACATACCCATACACATCAACAAAATCCAAAAGGCGTCTGACATTGAAATAAAAGCAGTTCATGCCAACGTCGTGACATGCAAACATTCATACATCCTAACAAAGCAAAACAATTAACAAATCAACATTCACAAACAACAAATAAACGAAATAAAGATAACTAAACTTCACAAGCTGCCTATAGGGTCCATCTAGCCACTTTTCCTAACTTTAATCTCATCTTGCTGAATACCTGAAAATGATGCTTATACGTCAACACAATGGTTGGTGAGAAACATAGGTTTTCAGACACACATATTCAATCCATTTCCAAAATCATTAACCGAATTACTGTGATTATAAAACAATACTTTCGCATGACAATTATGCTAACTAACATACAAGCTAACACGCAATTCAATCCAATCAATCACTCAAACACCAAGCAGACGACCTCAATCGCTCTTGAATCATACCAAATCCTTTTCCCTCTAGCTCAGGCCATGGATACCCACAAGTAACCCTCCTGACTAGGCAACAATACCTCCCACTAAACAGGCCATGGATACCCACAAGTAACCCTCCTGACTTAGTCCATACATCAATATCATATCACATAACATGTAGCACATAACGCATATCAGTCACATAATAGTCCATGCATTTACACTAACACATAATCACAGCAATTTAAAACTCATTTCAACACTTGCATCATTTCCATCCTAGTTTAAAACAATAAAAATGGGACTATGAAACTCACCGCGTGAATCCAAACGCAGTTCCAATTCTTATCAAAGTTTTGACAACTATACAAATAAATAAACACAGGTTACACGCGACCAAGCTAAAAGCTCTAGTCCATGTAACACACATATGATGGATGTCTAAGGGTTTGATTAACCATCATGGGTCACCCTGACACCATGCCCAACCTCAACCACCTCATTAACACATTACACTAGTTAACTACAATTTATTCAAAAATGCAGAATTTTAGTGTATCTTTACTAACTTAAAAACCTTACTTGCTGACCTCCATAAATTATACCAAAAATTACTTAAGTTCATTTATGAGTTTACTAACTACCTTGAGATTCTAAAATGCTCATTACATGTGCAACTAACCCAAATAAAATCAAACTTCAAAACTGTTCCAATTCGGATCTGATTGCACACTAAAATGTATGGTCCTAACTACCATACTTAGACACAAAATCAGAAGCTATCCTTCTAGGGTTTCTTTATATATATATTAAACTTAACCACTGTAGATTGGCTATCCTTAATTTTATTTTAAGTTAGGGTTTTACCCTCCTAAACATACCTAATCTGACACCGTATATACTATTTTGACACTTTTCTTGTAACCAACATTGACCAACTTTCATAACTCAAAATCATTCGGAGCCGACATTTTGAAAAATAGACCTCTCTGAACATCAAATAGGCTTTGAATTAATCAACACCGTTTATATCATCCAAGATACCATTAGTTGAACACAACCCTATAATCTGCTTCAACTTAAAAAACCATAAATAAAAAACGCGATCTAACCCTAACCATTTACACCAATATTATCCTAATTAAACCCTAAACACTCTAGCATGATTAATACATCCTTAATTACAGAAGTTTTTAAAACCCTAATAATTCACCATATTAATTGTTACATGATTTAAAGAAAACTAAACAAAATCTTAATTGAAACATACCTAAACTTTGATTCTTGAACACTAAATCACCAACTTGTTCTTGATTAAAAAAAACTTTTTTTTCTTCTTCTTGAGGGTCGGTCCCGATCACAAGGGAGAGGGAGAAAAAAAAGAAAGGAAAAAAAAAGTAATTTAGGGTTTTATTGGTTTGATTTACACTAATCAAATCCTAATTGTAGTTAAACTTTGTTTCCTTTTTTGTCTTTTCTTTATAACCGGCCGACTAACACCCCTTTATATATATATTTATATATATATATATATATATATATATATATATATATATATATATATATATATTAACTATTATTTATTTTAACATATTATCTTCATTACCTTAAGTTTTCATAAAAACCTAAGCTAATTTGGGTAAATCTTTTTACATAAACGCTACTTACTAACTTTCTAAAAATAACTTTTCATTTTACAATTTACTTTTTATATTTAGAAAGTCTTCTATAAATATCCAAATTTCACTTACTTCACTTATTACCAACATGAAACCTTTCCCTAAACGCTAAACACAAAACATCACAACAATGACTGTAGCATTGCATGAAATACGCCATTTCCATTCCACAAATTATCACAATAACGTGAACAAATGGAATACTCATCACCAAACACAAACGCACTTAAAATGAGATGATCATTCACCTCAAAATGATATCATACACCTATTCAAACCACTTAGCACACATATATAACACAACTAGTACACAAGAATCATACAAAATGAACACTTTATCCACACTCATAAAGGTATCACTAACCTGATTAAATTTCCTGGATGTCACTGTATCCCCACCTTAGGAAATCGTGTCTGAGATTTAAACGCAGGCTCAACACTCGTCCACGAATAATCTGTGGATACTTAATCCTCATCTGGTCTTCGTGTTCCCAAGTAAACTCAGGACCACGTTTTGAATTCCATCTAACTTTCACAAGCGCTATTTTCCCTACTTAGTAACTTCTTAATTTCATCTTCGATCCATATCCTCTAACAGTTCCTCGTACAAAACGAAAGTGTCTTGTCGACCTTGATCTTCATCAAGGCACATGCAAATTAAGCATTCGCCAGAACTTTATTTAGAATTTTGACACGATGGAAAGTGTCATGCACGCTAGCGCAACTCATCAGGAAAACCTCCAACCTATAAGCACAAGCCAATCCTTCAAGATCTTAAACGGTCCTACATATCTCGGTGCTAACTTACCCTTCTTTCTAAAACGCACTACGCCCTTCTAAGGAAACCTACACTTCCTACCATACAAAGCCTTAAACGGAGCACACATAATGCTCGAATGATAACTGTTGTTGTAAGAAAACTCGGCTAATGGTAGATGGACATCCTAAGTACCACCAAAATCTATAACGCACGCCCTTAACATATCCTCCAAAGTCTGAATTTTACGCTAACTTTGTCTATCCGTCTGAGGATGATAAGCAGTACTCAAGTCTAGTCTTGTCCCTAACGCTTTTTGTACCGTTTGCCAAAAGTGTGAAGTAAATCGCCCATCTCGATCCAAAATAATCGACACGGGCACTCCATGTCGTGCCACAATTTCATCAATATATAATCTTGCCAACTTGTCCGTACTAAAATCCTCACGAATCGCTAGAAAATGAGCTGATTTGGTAAGTCTATCGACCATCACCCAAATCACATCATACTTACTACTTTGACCTTGGAAATTTAGTGATAAAATCCATAGTGATTCTATCTCATTTTTTAACAAGTATATCAGGCTGTTGCAGCAAGCCAAAAATCTTTGACATTGCAGCCTTCACCTCTTAAACAAATCCGACAATTGCTAACATAGGTAGCTATATCCTTTTCTACACGTGGCTACCAATACATGTCTCCAAGGTTATAGTACGTCTTATCCGCTCCCGATGTACCCAAGTGGACCTTGGTAGCGGGGTGATGCAGTGTATATGACGTCGCATCCATTTACACTAAGTTCCTACCATAAGAACGCGCTGAAATTCTAGTTCCATAAAGTACAAACTCTCGTCTCCTTTTCTTTCCATCTGTTGATCTAAACCATGTAGCCTTTCTGCGCGTAACGTGATCTCCAAAATTGCTTATAACCCGCCTAAACTATGGGCTGCCAGGATCATTCCTCATACTCGTCTTAATTTCACTCTCTTCTTTCTACTCAACGCATCACCCACTACATTCGCTTTATCGGAGTATCACACAAATCATTCTTCAAAGTCTGAAAAGCCTCTTCTTGTTCTATGCTCCACTCATACTTCTGATTCCTCTCAGTTAGGGAAGTAAGGGGGTTCAACAATCTTAAAAAAATTCGCAATGAACGTCGGTAGTAACCTGCCAATCCTAAGAATAATCATCCAATTCCTCACTGCCTCACTCTTACTCGGGTCTACGTGAATACGTTATGGTTGACCACGTAACCAAAAAATGCACTTCTTCCAACCAAAACTCACACTTATAAACTTAGCATACAACTTCTCCTTCCTTAGTGACTCCAACACTAACTTCAAATGAACTTCATGTTCCTCCTTCGACTTTGAGTAGGCCAGAATGTAATCAATGAATACGATGACAAACCTACCTAAGCATGGTTTGCAAACCCGGTTCATTAAGTCCATGAAAACCATTAGTGCATTGGTTAACCCAAAACGCATAACCGTAGACTCAAAATGTCAGTATCTCGTTTGAAATGCGGTCTTTGGAATGGCATCCTCATGCACTCATAGCTGATGATAACCTGACCAAAAATCTATCTTTAAAAAAGGACACGCTCCTCGTAACTGTTCAAACAAGTCATCAATCCTAGGAAGTGGATAACGGTTTTTAACAGTTAATTTGTCCAACTCCCTATGATCAATACACATGCGAAAAGAACCATCCTTCTTCTTCATGAATAACACAGATGCTCCTCACGGAAAATGACTAGGTCGTATGAAACCCTTGTCTTGCAACTCTCGAAGTTGTTTAGACAATTCTTGCATTTCCGAGGGTGCTAGACGATATGGAGACTTCGCGACTGGCGTCGCTCCATGAACCAAATCTATACGGAACTCAACTTGTCGTCGTGGTGGTCATCGACAAATCTTTCGGAAACACATCAATAAAATCTCGTACGACGAAAATATCACTCAATTTTGGTTCATCTACCTTTGTTTCATATAAGGTGTTCCCACGATCTCCTTATGAGTACGTTCACCCATGAACCCGAAGTAACTCTCACCTTCCAATGGTATCCTAACCATCTTCTCATGACATAAATACTATCACTAACAACTTTCCTCTTGTGGTACAACCAGATCCATCTCCCACAATCACATCAAAGCTTCCACGACTCAACGGTATCAACGAACTCCAAGGGTTAGAAACAATCGAATAGGATAACAAACGAATATCGAGTCAAAGGCTAGAATGCATATAGGAGATTCCACATATGAAAATAGACGTGGATCAAATGACATAAGAATCCTTTGAAAGAAAGGATACGTATATGCACCGAGTGAAAGCGCAAACGAAAGAAAATCAACAGGCGTACCACGACAAATGAACACATAAAAAAATATCAATACGAAAGACGGAAATTCTTATACCAATTATCGACTTTACTCGAAAGGCCAAATTAAATAATGTTTTTATAAAAATCAATTTAAATTAAGAAAGTCACTTTAAGTATAAAAATCATTTTAAATAATAATGAAATTGTCTTAAATGTAATCTTTGAAAAATTCATTCTGGTTGTCATAAAAATCTAGAGATGGTTATCTAATGGTGTATCGTACCTTACCACTATGAATCACTTTAAACCTGCTTTTTATAATAAAATAAAATCTATTTACAAAGATCATTTTATACACAGTTTTCTCCAAACACCAACACAATACTTCCAAAGGGTTTTTATAATTAGACATAAAATATGTTACTCAAACAAAGAACACCATAATACCAAAAGGGATCATAAAACACCGTACAGACCCTAACATAATTCTATTGTTTGAAAATGAAAGAAAATACCATGAACCATATACTCAAAATAAAATCAAACGAACTCGTACAAGAAAACTCATGCAAGACGTTACGTACCAAAAGAAAAACTAAAGGTCTTATCCAACATAACGATCAACAGAGCAAACCTAAAAGCATCGATACTAACACGTCGCCAACGGGTTACGAAAACCAAGGGATATACAAAGAAGGGATTAATGATCCACACTAATATGTTAGGAACAATTAGTGCTTAAAAGAAACCTTTAATACTCATACGAGTAATCAATGCAATGAATGAACTAACGAAACGCGCCTATATCCGAAAGAGCAGATCCGAACAAATAATCAAGCAACGAGCAACCACATACATGAATAATAAGAGACTAGGTAAACACACAATCTTAATATACTAGAAGAGAGATACCTTATTATCTATACAACTCAATTTTAACAGATCCTCCAATTAGAGTAAGAGAATAATTCCAACCATACCACTTTTCATTTTGTCATTAATGGACATTAGTTAAATTATGCAGAATAGCAAAGTGTCATAGAACGAAAAATGACGGCAATATGCGTTTTTGCAGTCTTCAACCTGTACAATTCGTAACAATATATTTTTGCTCAAAAAACTGAATTTTATCGCACAATCGCCTGTTCTGATTAAAGACGTTTAGATCGGATTTTATTGTCTACACTGATGAGACTTTTTGACCGGTTTAATTTTTAAACACCGGTATGTGTTATTTACCCCTTCTTTTAACTTAAATTAAGATACTACTCATTACATTTTTTTAAACCCTATGACCAAGAACCAATAGTTCATTCGAGTATCCCTCTCGTATTCGGACGATTTTATGATCCTCATATTCTAAACCAAAACTCACTACATTTAACAAAGATGATCAAAACCGGATATTTACCTGAACACCATCTTTACGTGTTTGCCATATGCAAAGCCATATTCCCCTTAGCATCAGCCATAGAATACATTAACCTGGTACCATTACCTGGTTATCAATTGGCCTAAAATGTTACAAAAGAATAAAATCATTCCTTGTATGCAAAAACTCAATGACTTTTAGCTGTTTCATATAGCAATGAATATAAATAGTGAACCTTTTTTTCCCAGTAAAACAAAAATGGTTGAAAATGTTTCCATATAAGAATGAGTCATTGTTAGCCCGAGCGTCCACCGCTCGAACAATGAATGCCAATGATACACCAATTTCTTTAACTCAGTCCTGAAATTAATATCTATGTTACAGTGAAACATAAACATTCTAATAGTTACTTTAAATGTGTGAGCGGAAAGTTGAACCTGCAAGGTGTCACACCCCGCCAAGGCGGAAACGCGAGGCGCGACGAGAAAGGGAATCATCACAACACATTGGCGTCTATATAGAGAAACTAAAACATGCATAAATACAAGGTATAGACACGTAGTGTCATGAAAATACCCAGACACATCAACAAAATCCAAAAGGCGTCTGACATTGAAATGAAGGCAGTTCATGCCAACGTCATGACATGCAAACATTCATACATCCTAACAAAGCAAAACAATTAACATTCAACATCCCAAAACAAATAACGAAATCTAGATAACTAAACTTCACCAGCTGCCTACGGTCCATCTAGCCACTTTTCCTAACTTTAATCTCATCCTGCTGAATACCTGAAAATGATGCTTATACGTCAACACAATGGTTGGTGAGAAACATAGGTTTTCAGACACACATATTCAATCCATTTCCAAAATCATTAACCGAATTACTGTGATTATAAAACAATACTTTCGCATGACAATTATGCTAACTAACATACAAGCTAACATGCAATTCAATCCAATCAATCACTCAAACACCAAGCAGACGACCTCAATCGCTCTTGGATCATACCAAATCCTTTTCCCTCTAGCTCAGGCCATGGATACCCGCAAGTAACCCTCCTGACTAGGCAACAATACATCAATATCATATCACATAACATGTAGCACATAACGCATATCAGTCACATAATAGTCCATGCATTTACACTAACACATAATCACAGCAATTTAAAACTCATTTCAACACTTGCATCATTTCCATCCCAAGTTTAAAACAATAAAAAGTGGGACTATGTAACTCACCTGAATGCTCAAAACGCAGCTTCCAATTCTTATCACGCAACTATACAAATAAATAAACACGGTTACACGCGACCAAGCTAAAAGCTCTAGTCCATGTAACACACATATGATGGATGTCTAAAGGTTTGATTAACCATCATGGGTCACCCCGACACCATGCCCAACCTCAACCACCTCATTAACACATTACACTAGTTAACTACAATTTATTCAAAAATGCAGAATTTTAGTGTATCTTTACTAACTTAAAAACCTTACTTGCTGACCTCCATAAATTATACCAAAAATCACCTAAGTTCATTTATGAGTTTACTAAGTACCTTGAGATTCCAAAATGCTCATTACATGTGCAACTATCCCAAATAAAATCAAACTTCAAAACTGTCCTAATTCGGATCTGATTGCACACTAAAATGGATGGTCCTAACTACCATACTTAGACAAAAAATCAGAATCTATCCTTCTAGGGTTTCTTTATATACATATTGAACTTAACCACTGTAGATTGGATATCCTTAATTTTATTTTAAGTTAGGGTTTTACCCTCCTAAACATGACCTAATTCTGACCCGTATATACTATTTTGACAACTTTTCTTGTAACCAACATTTGACCAACTTTCAGAACTCAAAATCATTCGAGGCCGGACATTTTGAAAAATAGACTCTCTGAACTTCAATTTAGGCTTTTGAATTATATCAAAACACGTTTATATCATCAAGATATCATTAGTTGAACACAACCCTAAATTCTGCTCAACTTTAAACCATAAATTAACGCGATCTAACCCTAACCATTTACACCAATATTATCCTAATTAAACCCTAAACACTCTAGCATGATTAATACATCCTTAATTCCATAAGTTTTTAAAACCCAAATAATCCACCATATTAATTGTTACATGATTTAAAGAAAACTAAACAAAAGCTTAATTGAAACATACCTAAACCTTGATTCTTGAACACTAAATCACCAACTTGTTCTTGATTAAAAAAAATCTTTTTTTTCTTCTTCTTGAGGGTTCGGCCGATCACAAGGGGAGAGGGAGAGAAAAAGTAATTTAGGGTTTTATCGGTTTTGTATTTATACTAATAGAATCCTAATTGTAGTCAAACTTTGTTTCCTTTTTTTTCTTTTCTTTATAACCGGCCGACTAACACCCCTTTATATATATATTTTTAATTATTATTATTTACATAATTATCTTCATTACCTTAAGTTTTCATAAAAACCTAAGCTAGGATAAACCTTTTTACATAAACGCTACTTACTAACTTTCTAAAAATAACTTTTCATTTCACAATTTACTTTCTATATTTAGAAAGTCTTCTATAAATATCCAAATTTTACTCACTTCACTTATTACCAACATGATACGTTTCCCATAAACGCTAAACACAAAATCATCTAACTATTGACGTAGCATTGCATGCAATAAGTCATTCCATTCCATTATCACTATACATGAACAAATGGAATACTCATCACCAAATACAAATGCACTCAAAATGAGATGATCATTCACCTCAAAATGATATTATACACCTATTCAAATCACTTAGCACACATATATAACACATAGCACACAAGAATCACACAAAATGAACACTTAGCCATCTCTAAAGGTATCACTGACCTGATTAAATCACGGATGTCACACAAGGCTCTCTGAATAGAGATCTTGAGCACTTTCTTGCTTGTGACCAATTCAACAATTATCGACCTGCAAAAAACCCTAAAATTTATAAAAACCATCAAAGTTTATGAAAAAACCCTAAAATTAACAAAACCCCATATGACAAAACCCTAATTTCAAAATTAAAAAAAATGAAAAGATGATGCTACCTGTTTTGTTATAAAGTGGGTGTAGAAGTACCCCTCGTCATTTGAATACAAATGTTTCATGAATACCAGACTAAAAAGGTGTTTCGAATTGCTTAAATTGATTAGGAATTTTTGTGTTACCCTATGTTTTTTTTTGGGTAAAAGGGACTCACCCCGGTAAAATATATTAATCACCCAAAAGCCAATAAGAACAATGAAATGTGACTGAGTGTTACCCTATGTTTTTAGTCCATGGGCATATTTGATTCTATAAAACCTCATAAGCGTACCTGGTAACGCTTATAAGTGTATCAAGTGGACCTTAATTCCTATCTAAAGCTCATAAGCAAAAGCACATAAAGAAACTATTCCAAATACTCCCAAAAACATAGTCATAAATTACACCATAACAAAACAACCAATTTCACAAACAAAATATATAATATATGCACATAAGTGAATACAATATACCTTCGATATCCTCTTTTGAAGTCTTGAAGCCCAAACGATACTCTTCTAGAACATGTTCCCATCTTTGTTTGGCCTCTTTCCCTTTCCACGCTTCTTAGAACTATCAAACAACATCACATTTTAAATCAGTTACATATTTCAGCAAAATCACACAGCTGCAATAACTCACTCATTTAACGCATAATAAAAATCAAAATCATAACCTTCTTCTTGCTCCTCCTCCACTCTCACCACGACAGTTTTGCTTGCCAACATAAAAATCTTTCAGTAATTCTCATAAGGGATTGACACCTGCAAAATCAAAACCCCACAAAACAAAAAGTTTCAATCTTTTATATCTAATCTCGAAAGGGTATCAATTTAAAGTCAAATATTTAAACCCCATTTCATTTTTAAATCCATAGTTCTTGTCTCTTCACCGCCGTCCATGTTTTTATTAACCAAAATTATTTTTAGCGGAGGTGATGGTATGCGGCCGGATTTATTTCTAGTGGTAGATTTTTAGATTGTGTGTTAGGGGAAATTCGGTGGGCACATTTATGAAGTAGTGAGAGAATTAGGTTGAAACTGTGTGTTGAGTTTAGTTTAGTTTTGATGAATAATATTGATAATGCTCTTTGTTGGACACGTGTGCACATAAGTCACATAAAATCATCGGGTCGGAATAACGTTGAATGCAACCCGGGCAGGTAGGGTCGAGCCGGGAAAGTTAATGCATTTTAACCGGGCACAATTACCAATTTCTAACTTTTAATATATAAGTATAATGTTTTACCCAATTTTTATTTCAGCAACTTTTTAGTTAATATATATAACTTACGGAATGGACCCATATATATATTTAAGGAATTGATTTGCACACTCAAAAAATTGATTGGGACACTCTCATCTATGCATTACATAGTTGTACCAAAGTTTATACAGTGCTTTATCTGCTTGTACAATGAGTTTCCCAATCAAAAATAAGAGTGTGCAAATCACCTCCTATATATTTATGACTTTTTCTCTTTTTTAGATATTTTAGAATTTCCACTATGTTTATGTCTGTTTGATAAATTATATCAGATTTAAGAAGTTATAAAACTCTTATTGTCTCTGGTCTTTTGGTCAAGCATTGTCATAAGAATTGTATGTTTTCTAAAGTTGCAATATTTTCTTATTTTATGCTAATATAATAGTACTAGTTTTATAACCCGCCCGATGGGCGGGTACGCTTCATATTATTGCTTGACAAAATCTAACCGGATGTAAGTAAATAATGTATTAAATGTAATAAGAACAATCAAAAGTATGAGAACAACTAAATTACATCGTCTATTTTCGTATACATAATATCCAAGCTATTAACTACCACGTCCACACAACACACAAAATAGGCGAGGGGGGGGCAGGGAGGGGGGGGAGCGATCTAAAGCTTGTCCCCAGGATTCGTGGGGGGGACGACCGTGGGGTTTCAGCCTTCAAAGCTGATGACTTATCATTAAACTCATTATGATATTATCTATGTATTCAAGTTAAATTTTAATCCTCACTTTGATGGTAATGGAATTACCTGTGATACAACATGATGCTTTAGCAAGTATAAATCTTAATCAGATTACCCGAAAAAGCAAGATTATTCTTAAAACAAAGAGTCCTTCAATCAATAGACAATAAGAATATCAATGCCATCATACCTATTTAAATCGGAAAATAACATGTCATTTAGATTAGTACAGATAAGCAGTCACTTACCTCGATCAAAACGATCAAAACAATGACTTTGCAAAGACATTTTCCTTCCATTCGAATTTAGGAGAAACCAAGTTTGCTGATATGGAGTTGAAGTAGTTCACTTAACTACTTGGATACCATATTCTCCTACATAAACATATAAAGCACATAGCCACCATCAGATGTCTAACATATATAAAATCTAGCATACAACAACCCATGCACTGTATTTCTTAATTAGATAGCTTCGCCAACTTTATAACCCTATTTTATCTCAACTGCAATGTTATTTCTCTACATAATCTGTTTTTAAAAGTAATGTAATATAACATTATCTACTTAAATATGGGCAAACTAATTAATATATAATAAACCACGGACATGATAAAAGTTAACCAGATTTACAGTTAGGAGTGTCTGGGCAATTCCAACTTTCAGATTAACTAATTTATTTTGGGGCAAACTATGCGTTTTCAATAAGCAGGTTTCAAAATGCTTATTTGATATAAAACTATAATAATTCCAGACCCTAACATCTAACCCAAAACATTCAAATGTATGCAAATGACCCACCTTAATACCTTTTTATCTACTTATTCTAATCCAAAACAACAATATTAAGGGGGTGTTTGGGGCTGATTCCAAACAGCAACCTTCGAATATGTGCAAATGACCAACCTTAATACCTTTTTATCTACTTATTCTAATCCAAAACAACAATATTAAGGGGGTGTTTGGGGCTGATTCCAAACAACAATTTTAAAGGGTTGAATCGGTCATTTTAAGGGTCTTATTAAAGGGTAGATTGAGTCATTTTAAAGGGTATATTGCGTCACTTTATAGGTTGATTCCACCTGTTGTTTTTCAGGGCAACCAACCCAGCCCATTCCAAAAAGTACCCATATTGAACCCTTACTCAAAACCTGCCCTACCCAACCATTCTCCACCGTTACATTTAATAAAAAAACTTCTAGGAACAATATAGCAACAAACATATTTAACAAAGCTAGAAAGATCTTGTTTCTGACTTTCTTTATAAAAAAATGAGTCGTGTTAAGTTCTAGAAACAATAACCATACGGAGCATATGGCAGGGTCCTATATTGATCTGCTTATATTTCTGTTTTTCTTATCATATATGTTCTAGGTATACTTGCAGTCCATTATTCTTTTGCATTGCTTAAAATACCGCTAATGTTATTCCAATTGTAAGCCAAATACTCTAGCAATATATATTGCAGGTTAATTTTTCACGGAATCCTCCACAGCTAATCACTTGAAGCAATTAATGACATGTTTGAGACTCCTAATTAAAGGTTACTTAGAGGGTGTTTGGAATTGCTTTTTGGGAATTATTGTATGGATAAATAGTGTTTAGCTATTAATTAGAAATACGATATCATGTGTTTTTTTTCTAAAAATAATACAGTTTGCAATAAAAAGTTAAATGCACGTGACTTATATGAGCGATGATCTACATCTTAGATTCACTTAAATACTTGTACATACTTGTACAACAACATTCATGTTCCAACCACCACTATATAACCATTGTCCTTCTTTATAAATTGAGAAGATTGAGCTGGGGTGTGCTGATATTGGGCTCAAAGGCACATCGTTGTTCCACATCTGGAAAGAAAACAATGCAACTATTACTCCAGTTCGTAAATAGAAGATAAAGTTAAAACATGAATTTTTCATCAATTTCCTAAAAAAATTCCACTCACCATAGTTAATGAATTGGTGAGAGTTAAGATGTTAGAAAACTTTGTGCATCCATTTTCATGACCTGCAACAATAGTGTGGGTATGAGCAGCAAGAGATAAAACAGAGCCATGAATAGGTGCTTCTTCACCTAACACTACTAACGGGCTGTGATCACTTACACACCATAAACGGATGGTTCCGTCCCAGCTTCCACCGTAAAGAACCTCACTACAAACTGCCAATGTAGACACCACCGATTTATGACCACTCATTATAGATGACAAACTATAATCATGGCTAACATAAAGTAACATCATAAATTATATTCTATATGACAAAATACTATACATCGCATATGGGACAATCTGTAACCAGTAAAAAATGTTTCATCGGTTGGTTGGATGAGTTAAAACATGCCATTTTGCAAAAGGTAGAACCACTAACCTTTTTTTATTTGTGTTATAATATTATAATGAGTACTAATCTTGAAAATCATATTTTTAATTTGTTTGGCTTTTCTTTCTAGAGTCAAATAACCTAAAATTAGCTAATAGGTATTATTTTTTAAAGGGGAAACTACCCCGGTAAAATATATTAGCCCAAAAAATCGTTAAGCACAATGGAATGTGGCTGAAATACCACATCATAAGAAGATTAAAACTTCCCACTATTTCCAAAAACACCTCATTCTTTTTTATAGTGAAAGACCATCCTTACGCGAGCGCACCCACACCAGTTACTTGTAACACTACATTACAACAAAGTTTATTAGTAGGCTGTATTACATACATTAGATATTATGTAAGAAACGAATATATTAATATATTTATCCTTTTATAATTTGAATAAGAGATAAAATAATGTCACGGCTAACCTTTGGGTATAAGAAATGGTGAGACGTAACACCTTCTTTAGGGTAATGTAAAGCTTCAATATTTCTGGTGACAGATTTTGTGGATAACGAAGTCATTAAATTCTGCTAATGAATCAGATATTCACAGAGAGTCTTTGTCTTTGTCCAGGTGAATCAACTTAGTGGCTACTTTGCCTTTGTTCTTATTACCTGTTTGAGATAAAACACTACCCAAATCAATCACTTTATTTGTAAAATGGGTTAAATGAATATGGCTATCAAACAAACCCATCAATAAAAATCCAAAACTTATATACTAATTAGTCACCTGAAGAGTGCACTAGAATCCAATCAAACCATAAACGTAGACCACGTGCAAGTCAGTATACACATGTAAAAATATTCCCAGCATGAATCACGTTGATCTTGTTATGACAAAAATCGCGATAAAGGTTTCTGCGATCTTGAGGGTATAAAAAATGCATTCTATCGTTAATTAAAATTCGTGAATACATTTATAAAAAATGCACAAATCAATAAAAAAAGATAAAATGCCCAAAAAATCAATTTAAAAACAAGTCAAACAAAATCGATCAATTAATTTCTATAAAGATTGCAAAATGACAAACCTAGTATGGTGAAATTAGGGTTCGTCTATGATCATTTTCTGGAGATAATATTTGCGTTATCCAAAACAACCATAATTCCACAAAATTATCTTGATATGAAATTAAAAAAAAAAACGCTGTCAATAATCTTGTTTCGATATGATTCTATTGTTTGAATTTATTGATCGATAATTATGGAATGCGTTTATTTTTAGAAAAGTCAAAGAGAATTGCTGCTACATTATAAACTAAGAATGATTATAGCACTTGAGAATTGTACAGTGTTTTTTTTTGAGAATGTACAAAGTGACATTAATACCCTTCATTTTACACTATGAGTGCCTCATAGATTTTTTGTATCTGATAATTGCCCTTTCGAGTCCTCATTTCAGTCACATTAAGAAGTCATGACACCAAGTCTAGTCATCATGAAAATTTCATGCTTGCCTCATATATTAGTAGAAATTCTATTTAATTGGAGTTATCTACTCATTTGTCGTCAGGAGAGCAAACAATGGTCCCATGATCAATTTTCTCATCTTCTGAAAGCGTCAGCACCAAGATCTGAAGCTTCACGCTGCATCGAGGATTAACAACCGGTAAGTTTTTACTATTCTGCTAATATTCAATGCATACAAAAAGTTGGTTAGTTTACTATTCAAAGCAATTCATACAACTAAGAAAACCTATTTAATAAAAAATGGAGGAATCAATTCATTTATGTTTACCTCTTTAAACAGGTTAAATGGTAAATTCATTAAATTACTCGCGTAGAGTGCAAACCAAATAAAAAATTATTCCATTGATGAATAATCGAAAAAACAATCATAAAGTTGAAGTTATATAACAATGGATGGATGTTGGTAGTATCTTAAATTTATAAGTTATTTACTACTTACTTTTTAGGTTGTAATTCCGATTCATATGTAGGTTATAACAATGCATGTTGGGGGGACTTAAATTCCATGCGTTGGTTCTTATCATTCCATCAGATCATATCCTTTATAAAACGACTAGAAGCAACTTATGCAAATTGATTTTGGAAAATCAAAAATATTTTTTCTAAAATCCATTGTTACTATTTTGCGTTTATTCTATGCTTTATGTTGCGTTCAGAAGGCGTTATACCATGAGCTCTAAAAAATGCACATGCTATTAATAAAAATAGTGGAGAGACTCACCCAGTTGTATATATCATGGTCAATTTGGACAAATGCGAGTAGGATGTCGCAAAAGGTGTAATAATTGGAATCAATTTCTATATGAAATTTTTCACTGTGCAGATATAATGATGTAACATTATTTGAGTTATCGGCATTAGCCCTTCCCTTCTCAAAACGAGTCTCACATTGTTTATTTGCAGATTTGATGATAAAGAGTGTTCGCTGGAATTGAGCATGGATACAAGGACTTAATCTATACAAAGTAAGACACATTTACCGAAATATATCAATACAGAAGTTTATTCGTTAACCTTTTTTGTAGAGCTTTAATTTTTTGTCAAGTGATCATGTGGCCAAGTCCCAAGAAAAGAAGTAAGCTGAGAAAATTGACCAACATAAATCAAGGTCTTTGTTTTCTATATTTCATACTTAATATTGATAAGCAAATTGATTAGTTTATGGTTAGAAACTACCACATCATGGAGACTGTAATATCGTTTTAGACGTTCCAAGACTTGAAAATCACCCATTTTCCGCGTTGTCCAAATATCAAAAACCATTAAATCCGTAATAGTAGTTCATTATTGTCCATACTATACAACTATAAACATTTTTTGTTGATTAATCTATGGCTCATGTGGGTATTTGAATGTCAAAAACTTAAACCCTTAAATCATTTTGAATTAAATTTTGATGTAATTTTACATTGTCATTTAAGATTATGTAAGGGGTTTACTATAGGAATTGTTGTTATTTTTTGTGGCATATTATTGGTTCAAGCGGTAATCACCGTCATTTCTTTAACTGCGAATTACTCCCATGAAAAAGTAAAATAAGCTACATCTTCTGGTTAAGTTTAAATTAAAGCGTTTAGCGCATTAAGAAACCCCCTACACCAATATTCTACACAAATCAAAACCATGGTAAAGATATCAAAATGAAGATAAAGAGATATAGAAAAACATGTTGTATCTAAACAATTACATGTAAATAGTATATGCATAAAGAACAGTTCATGTTATGCTAAATGTAAGTTAGATCTGGATACATTTTGCGACAATTTGAACGACTTAAAAAAAGTTCACTTATTTCATTAGGATCAGGTTCGTTTTTAGGTTTCCCAAAGGCAGTTCAATGGGATTATGATGTATCCTTTGACAACACGGGTAGCAAACTAGCAATAATTGTTTTTACAAACACTTTAGTACTTAAATCTTTTATATGATGTTTTCTCCTGCAAAACTAGAATTTTGTTTTGAAACAATTAATTTAGTTATTTTGTTTAAGACTCTTTTAGAGAAGAAACAACT
This sequence comes from Tanacetum coccineum, assembly GCA_026074375.1. NCBI lineage: Eukaryota > Viridiplantae > Streptophyta > Magnoliopsida > Asterales > Asteraceae > Tanacetum > Tanacetum coccineum. The sequence goes on along the minus strand of BQNB010009410.1, from coordinate 32,555 downwards.
AACTGGCATAAAATTAAATCAAAATTTTAGATTTGAATGAAATCAACAGAAAATGCTTTGAACATCTTCATTCTTTCAATTCTCAAGAGTAGCTTTCTTCGTGAATCGTGATCTTTTTATTAATTCAATCAGGTTGAAGTTTCTGAAGTTAAGCAAGGTTTCTAGATTAATACACAATGTGGGTTTTACTAGGATAAAAACTATCGGGTTGGATTTAACGAGGATAATTTTTACTTTAGTTATCTCCATTGTGGAAATATTTGCTAGCTCCATCCCTTATTGTTAAGATAATCTAGATATAAGATGTGATTTTGCATATATTTGTATTTGTTTAACAGATACACTTATGTTTGGCAAGCAAGACTATTATTTATGTTCTTAGTTAGGTAAATTCGTGGACAGGACATACTCTTTGGTTCCATATGAAAATCGTTGTTTTAAAATCAAACTATATGACTTTATTCAAGCATAATTATGTAGAAATAATTCAGTGAAATTTAGCTATAGTAGACGCTTGATTATGTAGAAAGTATAATGGTTATAAAAATGTACTTTGTCGGTTCAAGCCAATCGGTCAAAGCAGTTGAATTCTTTACTACGAGGGTGATCAAGATTTAGATAACAAGCCCATTCAGAACTCGCATATACATGTGTAAGTGAGTGATTTTGAAGTGGATGTTGAGGCTTCAGCTAAATGTGCCGTGTGGTTCCCTGACAACTTTAGGATTATGAAAATATTGTGCTATAACAGTTTCAGTGTTTGACAACTTTTTAAGTTATGTTGATAAAATGTAATGCTATACTATTTTTATGTGGTTAAATTTCCGTTGATTTCTTTTTTGTTAATCAACTCATATTGTAATCAAGATCACTTAGAAAGCTAAGGTAAAGTCTTTATTGATGAACTTAAAAATAAATTCTGAGTGTTATGCTTACATATATCCACTATTATTTACACGTAAATGTTGGTTGCCAATATTCTTACGATGTACTCTAAGATTGTTAACACAAGCTTTCATGTTTTTTCTTGTAGACATTGGTTTATTTTGCATTGTTTCTGTTATCTTAACTGCAGTTCAGTTTGCAGGTATGCAATTTCCAGATTGGGTAAACCCGAATCATGGGTAAATTTGTTTGTTATTTTTGTTTTTGATTATGATGCTTCTTATTCATATTTCTAATGCAGTTTTAATCATATCTCCTCTTCACTTACTACTGTTGTTTGGCTTCACAACAGATTAAAAGAAAACCACTCATGAGATGAAAAAAACTTAAGGGTGGCTATTCTTTGATTTGAGAGTGTATGTTTGTTTGCTGCTTGATATGTGGTGATCGGATTTTGAACACATTTGTTGGGACACTGTTTTCAGTTGCTAGGCTACAATCTAATTCAATTATTGATATTGGTAGATTTGTATATTCTAACAAGTAGTCAGTTTTATTATTATTATTATATACGGGGATAACGATATGTATTATTTGCCGAAATGAATTCCTTCTTAGAATTTCGTCCTTTTTTATTACTTGCCTAGATATAAACTCCGAACAATTGGGAATGTAAGTGACTAAGTGTATAAATTTGCAATTTAGCTATTACATTTGAACAAGATGGAATTGATGAGAATGAGCTCTTTCGTCTAAGCCTAGAACTAGGCAAGAGCAAGGAATGGACTCTAAGTGAGTGAAAACCGAAAGGAGGGGATAAGGTTCGGTTCTATAAGGAAATCTTTCATACTCTTTCAACGGAAGGATCTAAATCTAACTTCTCTAACCATATTTCTTCTCGACCTAAAGTCCATCACTCGAACATGACATGAATGGGATGAGGTCTCTTTGACTATAGTCTCTATTCTCTAATTCAAAAAAGTAAAGCCACCATTCTTTAGTGATGAGATCGGCTAAAATCCCGTGACTCTCAGTCATCTATCTTCTTTTCACCTGAAAACTAAGCTATATTCCATGAGCCAAGTGGAGCATGCATGAAGGAGTCAGACGCTTTTTTTATTCTTTTCTCTAGCGGAGCTGTGCCATCCTTGACTTGAACCATAGACCTCGCCGGTGAAGTAAATCATCGCACCTATGATCTACCCAATTGGGAGAGAATTAATAGATTCTTTTTCGGGAGCGATTCATGCCCATTTACTTTGATTTTGTTATTTCAGATGGGAAAATGAATTTTTTTAGCTTAAAATCAAGAGGGACAAAAGAGTTGCATAAGTTATGTTCTGCATACTTTGAAATCATATTGTTTAGGTTGTTCTTTTGAGAGGGGGTCACAATCTATGGTGTGCATCAATTTCTTTGCTCTTATGTAAAGAAAAGCTGAATATGTTCAAGTGGCTCTTCACAGATTGATGAAATTTTGTGCAATAGAAATTTAAATGATGCCTATATCAAAGAGTAAACTGCATAATAGATCGATTTAGTTTGTTAATTTTCACATTAAATATCATATTATGAACTTTTGACAATCAACATTTTTTTGTCATAAAAAGTCAAACACTACGTCACTAAGGATTGACGATAGTGATTTTTTCTCGGTTATCAACCAAATGTTAAAGATTCCTTTTGATAAAATCACTCTCAAACACCATGAATCAGGCCATCACGATCCTGACCACCATGTTAGTTGGCGGATGATGGTGGGGATGGTGGATAAGGGTGGTGGTGCCGGATGGTGGTGGTCACTAACCGATCTCGATCTGACATACGATGGTGGTCACAAATCCTACATTCCTACCACATATCCGAATTATGGTAATGGGATGGTTGAGGTGGTGCAAAAACAAAAATGATGAGTTTAAGTAATTTGTGGTAGTTGGTGGTGGTTTTTTTGTTAAGTCTATAGAATAGAAACGAGAATTTTTCCGAGTTAAATAACGAACATATTTAATCATTAATTTAAGTACTGAAATCGGTTGGGTTATACATATTTAGCAAGTATGATCGGTTGGGTTATACATATTTAGTATATATCATATATTATGTAATTTTTTCTGTTGGTAATTTTAATATTAGTAGGATGATTGGAATGTTGGAATGTTTTTATGCGTAAAGTAAACTTTGTGATAATTTTTTATGTAAAATCCGTTCATGTTCAATTTATAAGTTATCGTGGTCATATCGTCATGCATAAAGGTATTGACTATAAAAATAGTGGGTATCTCAAAAATGACAACATAAAATCTCTTGAAACTTTCCATTACCGTGAAGAACATGACAAACGATGATGGTAGATAATGTAATCTGCAAGTTTTTTACTCATATTGTTTGTTTAGTAAAAAAAGGGAATTTTTCTCTACTCCGTGATCACTCTTTATCGTTCAAATTAGGTTATGTGGTATGCATTTTTAGTGACCATAATCAAATGTCGTAGCTAATTCTATTCGCGGGTGTTTAATCTTTACAGTTTTTACTTGCATTAAAATGTTGAAAACCACTAATAATTGATTTCATATATACTTTAACTATTATTACATATCATTTGTTAAACACGTGACCAAAACTTCATTTTATTATTTTATGACTCATTTAACATTACCCGCCCAAAGTGTATACATTGTGCTAAAATTTGTGGATATTGAATCTTAAACATGATTTTACAAACAATTTTTAGTAAGATATTGAAAAACGTCCATCCCGACGGGTTGGAACCTAGATAGACGTATCAGAAAACAATTTATGCGCCAAATGTACTATAAAGAAAGAAATGAATATTTTACAAAGTTTTTTTCACAAAGATTCCTAGTTTATTTGTGCATAATAAAAAAAGTAGAGGCATATAATGATAATACGTGTATATAAATTTAAATAAGTTTGCGATTCTTGAGTTAATAATCGTGATAATTCCGTAAATTATATGGTTTTTTAAGTTTAAGTTTTCTTTATAAAAATACGAGGCATGCAGACAGCCATAGCGTTGCACATGGGTTATATCTTAGTTTTGTCGCACGGCGATGCATATAATGGTTGCTTTAGCATAAATGATTCATGTGAAACGTTGATATTTAGTTTAACTATCTATAACTTTGAAAAATTGCGAATGTGCAAAGTTTAACTACATAGTGCGAGATAATATAGACATATTATATAATTTATTAGCTTAAACATCATTATGCAGACTACCTAAGTTTTAGGTTTAATAAAGTTCAGCATTGTATAATACTGCGTTGGATAAGGTTGCTAAGTTGGCCACAGCAATACCAGGACCTTGTGCTTGGGTTTCATCTAACGGGTGACCGAAGCATGAAAGTTCTTTTAAGAACTTTGACTGTATTTTTGACTCGTCTAATGAAAGTTGAAGTTCGTAGAATGGTATCCAGTATTTGTCTATCTCTGATGACACGAATGGTATTATTTTTTAAACTGGTCTTAGCGCAAAGCCAATTATTAAGCCCGAAGGTTGTTAATGAAAGGCATGCTTATCTCAAAAACGATATGTTGTACAATACGTACAAATATTCTAGATAATATATATGACGACATTATAAATAAATTAAATCTGAGTTTTTTTTAATAGATTATGGAATATTAAGAAAATTAAATTTAACATAAAACTATTGCGTTTTATTTAATTTATTTAACTTAAAGATATATTTTTTTTTACTTTTTATTCTTATTACAAAGTAATGAATACACTCATTAAGGATAACTCTTTTACAGCTCGAATCAACCTGCGCATATCCATAACCCTCAATGTCTTATCCAATTTTTAAGAACATCGTAAAGAATACAGATTACAGAAATAGAACAAAAAACATCGCCATCATCCCACCCCAATACTTATCGTTCCTTCATTGCTAGACTTCCCGCTATTCAGTGTGACTGTATGATGCACGCCATTATTTCTGAATCGATAACTACAAACTGAAAAGAAACCAACAACTATCGAAGAAAACATGAAATCCTCTACATTAGGATAAGTTTGATTCAAGTTGTATCGATCTTGACTTCAATCACATCTGTTTCACATTGACTCCTTAATTATGCGTCTAAATTGTATTTTATTAAGGTCACTGCTGAACAAGTAAATAATATCGTTTCGATGCAGCAATGATTGTTTGTTGCGTCAAACGTTCCCTCAGGATGATTTACCGAAATCATGTTCAAGTCGAAAATCACCACATTGAAACTGGGGATTGTTGTATGAAGACTGATAAGTGTTAATGTGAGATGGTATCTTTCGATGATTTGCAACTAATGCAAGTGGATCTTGACTGCGTTCACGCATGAGACAGACTTCATTGGCATGGAGCTCGTGTTGTTCAAGATATGCATGAAGCTGATCAAAGTTGGTAGTATGTAAATCTTTTACAAGCTTGACATCAGTCACAAACTTACTCCATTCAGGTGGAAGACTGTTTAAGAACTTGGTATTAACTTAAAGTTGCTCCATTTTCATTTTGTAAATGTTCATGTCATTGATCAGCTGAGTGAATCGCAAGTAATATTGATGAAGTGATTCCCCCTTGATGTGAGTAAACTTATCAAATGCATCATACAGTTTACACTATCTTTCAAGCTTAGTCAAAGAGGTAACTTGCATTAGAAGTTGAACTTTTTCCCATAGATCCTTGGCAACTATGTGATGATTAACAAGTGAGAAGATATCAGATGGTAGACCGTGAATAATGATATTAGTTGCCTTGAGATCACAATAAGCTTGGATTTTCTCTGTAGCAGACAATTCAGCATATTTCTTTATCCTGGTCACCCCATTTTCTTCAATAGTAGGCCAAGTGAGTGGATCGTGTTCCACTGATTTAAGTATCATTCTTTCGTGCTCTCTGTTTTGCATGTATAGTTATGTTCTACTTTTCCAAGAATTATACAGGTCTTTGTCCAACATTGGTGGACGATTGTCAGCACCAGAGAGTATCATGTACTCAGCAAGAGTATTCTTTTGTCCAATAGGAATCATTGAATCCATTTTAATTTTAATGTTATTTGATTACTTGTTGATCGGACAGTGATAAGAAGTAATTGTGTTAAAGTGAGTTGGTTTTAGGTGTTTTAAGTCTTAAGTGTACACTGGATTTTACTATTCTTGATTAAACCAGCGAAAAATAAAAAAAAAATAAAAAAATAAAAATAAAAAAAAAAAAAAATAACAGTATCACGGATTTACCAATCAAAAAAATAAACTGTATAATTCACGAAAGCAAATTTGAATAATTCGCCTCTAGGAAAACTTTAATTCACCTAAAAAATGATTAATTCGCCTTTAATGCAAAGAATTAATTCGCCTTCTCTAGAAAGTTTAATTCGCCTTCAGACAAATCTCAATTCTCCTTCTAAGAAAACTAATTCGCCTTCACAGAAAAACAAAAAAAATAATTCACCTTCACAGAGAAAAATTAATTCGCCTTCAAAGACAAAAACCTAATTCGCCTCTGTAAGAGAGTTACTAATTCGCCTCTAGAAGAAAATTACTAATTTGCCTCTTGAAGAAAAATTACTAATTCGCCTCTTGAAGAAAAATACTAATTCGCCTTCAAAGATAAGAATTAATTCGCCTTCAAGAGCAAAACTAATTCATCTTTACTTAAAATTTATTGTACAACTTACTTATCTAAGCCTAGTAGAACCTTAAAAATACAACCTTTAGACTTTTTAACATAAAAATTTCAAATCAAGATTTTGGACACAAAATAATTTTCGAACCAAAAACCTATAAAAATGAAGATTGTTCATGTAATTTCCAAGGTTTTGCTTGTACAGCTAGATAATACTAAGACAAAGGAATAAGAAAGTAGTAAACTTTATGGTTTTTAAACCCACAAAAAGTGAAAACTTTTTGCTAGATTCTAACCACAAGGACAAGTACAAACGAGTAAACAACGAACACAAGAACAAACAATATCACCCCATGGCTCTTGATACCAATTGAAGAATATTTAATAATAAAAAACACACAAAGAACAATAAAGAAATCTAGAGAGAGAAAGAGGTTGGGAGGAAGTTTCTAGTGAGAGAAAGTAAAAGAGAAAATGCACACTCAAATTATGAGAAAAACAACCAAGCAACACCCTCTCCATGTGTGGAGAGGGTATTTATACACTTGATATGGCCGGCCAATGGGCTAAGTCCATAGTAATCTTTGTTTTCGGTTTGACTCGTAATTTTCATACCCTGACATCTGAACGGTGAGAGCGAAAATTGTATATCCACGAGATATGTCCAACAAAAAAGTATTTAGATTATCACGAGTTGACATTTTGTTGGCACAATAGACTATCCTCTTATACTTACATATCTTCCTACACACACTAATATTTTATATTTTTTCTCTACTCATTCTTTCTCCGCATCTAAACCGTCACTTCTGACACTTGTCAGGATTCTGTGAATATGAATATAAGTAGGAGGATATATCATTTCTCTTAATTTTTTTGTGTAACAAAAATTTATACAAATATTAATCAATGTTCACAAATATTAATCAATATTATACTTATATAAATATTAAAAAATTAGTATAATTTTAAAAAATCTTAGCCATAATTAACGTATCTATCTATTATATTAAAAGATACAGCCCCTTAATTTAATGGGGCTGTATCATTAAATGCTTGCAACTCATTCTCCAAGTTTCATTATGTAGTATTCAGTGTGAGTATGAAAGTGCTAATTAAGAGTATGAAAGCCTAAGAGTCCACAGTTACATAAACTGAAAGTGGAATTCATACGGGTAACATCAATTGTCCAGGCATCTCAAGAGTTGCAAACATCCAACCATTCATTAGGTATACAAACAATCCTTCAACTCATTAATCATATAAACCATATAAATAGCACAATCCAACAATTCCTTCACCGCCACTGACACAACCAAATACCCTCTCCATCACTCATCAACTTACAATATAAATGTCACTTTACCTCAAAACATCAAATAATTATGACCAACAAAGATCTTAGTGTGGTCTTACAAATTTTAGAACAAAGACTGTGATCTTAGATTGTTCTACTTTGTTACAGATCTTTAAGATAGTGTATGATTCGAATCAAAACCATCATTGATCTTTGTGAAGCAACCCTTCTTTGTTACTATTCGAATATTATATGAAAGAACAAGAACAAGGTTGTTTCATTCTTTCTCAAATTCGACTGAAAAAATTCACAAAATAAAAGGAATACAACGAACCTACCTGAGATCTTATAAAAGACCTTGAAGCCGAAAAGAAAGGGATTGTTTTTGCTTCATGGGTTGTTGAGTTTGATGACATACGAAATATAAAGATGGATGAGATTTCTTAATTGCTTAATTGAATAAGATGATAAAGGGGATTTGGGAGTAGCAGATTTTGTTACTGTGATGACTACACACAAATGGAATGAGAGAGGCGACATGTTTTGGTAAACCAATTTAGAGTTTGTGTTAATAAGGGAGTGTGGGATTAGTTAACTAAGTAGGCTGAGGTAAACACTCCACTTGGGTCTAACCATTTTTATTTTTTTGGAGACAATGAAGTGGACTGTTAACCAAAATTATTTATGTATATCTATGGAGACCAGATTTTTTAGAGTTTTTTTAGTGAGCATGGTAGTTTAAAATTTTATTTAACAAAACATGTATTCTTGAAAATAATTACATTAACATAGTACTTGGTTATTTTCTTTTTCTTGAGAGGCTTACGAAAGAAGCGTATTTAGATTAGCCATCGCATTCAAATGCATTTATGTCCTCATTATTGCCAAATCATTCATAGGCGACAATGACTATATACGATATGACTCGGATATCATAACTGATAACTCGAAGAATTTGATGTGCTTTTTTTGTGTGATTTCGACTTGAACATGATTTCGGTATCATCCCCTCGAGGGAACGTTGACGCAAACAAACAATCACGCTGCCATCGACACGAATAATACGATCAGCAGACCTTAATAAATACCATAACAAATTAAGGAGCAATGTGAACAGATGTGAATGAAGTCAATCGATACAACTTTGAACAACTATCCTAATTAGATTATTATGTTTTCTTCGATAGTTGTTGGTTCTTTTCCAGTTGAGTAACGATATCAGAATCATGTCGTGCATCATACAGTCACCACTGATAAGGGAGTCAGCAATGAAGAAAACGTAAGAAATGGGGATGATGGCCGATGTTTTTTGTTCTATTTCTAATCTGTATTCTTTAGATGTCACAAAAATTGGATAACACATTGAGGGTTATGGATGCGCAGGTTGATTCGCTGTAAAAGAGCTTATCCTTAATGAGGTTTCATAACTTTGTAATAAGAAAAAAGTAAAAAAATATATATTAAGTTAAATAAATTAAAAAACACGTATTATGTTAAATAATTTTCTAAACTACCATAGTCATATAAAAAACTCAGATTTAATTTATTTATAATGTCGTCATATATATTATCTAGAATATTTGTACGTATTGTACAACATATCGTTTTCGAGATAAGCATGCCTTTCATTAACAACCTTCGGGCTTAATATTTGGCTTTGCGCTAATGACCGTTTAAAAAATACCATTCGTGTCATCAGAGATACAAACTAATGCGTACCATTCTACGAACTCAACTTTCAATAGACAGTCAAAAATACAGTCCAAAGTCTTAAAAACTTCATGCTCGGTCACCCGTTAGATGCAACCAACGCACAAGGCCCGGGTATGCGTGGCCAACTTAGCAACCTATATCCAACGCCAGTATTATACAATGCTGAAACTTAAACCTAAAACTCAGGTAGTCGCATAATGATGTTTAGCCTAAAAAATTATCTAATATGTCAAATAATTCTCGCACTATGTAGCTAAACTTTGCACATTCAATTTTCAAAGTATAGATCGTTAAACTAACATATCAACGTTTCACATGATCATTATGCAAGCAACCATTATATGCAACCCGTGCGCACAAAACTAAGATACAACCCGTGTGCATCGCACGGGTCTGCATGCCTCGTTATACTAAAAGATACAGCCCTTAAATTTAATGGGCAGTATCATTAAAGCTTTGTGTTACCCACACAGCCATAGGTACAAAATTGTGTTGCAGAAGATGAAGATGAAGAGGCTATCGAGTTAAAATATTGATGCCGCCTTCAAGTCTAAAATTCAGTCCCACCATTTAATCTTAATGATGGGGCTCAAACAATGAGATATGTATCGAATATGAAGAGTTCCTGGATCAATAAATGAGGTATGAAATCCTCTTGCTTCCCACACCTCCTAATTGATTTTAAACCTACAACAAAAAATTGTAAATTAGGGGAAAATGGATGCAAATGGTGGATTGGTTTCACAATTATACATCATTCTGATGCTTCTAATGGATTGGTCATTTTTTTACTATGCACGTCCATGTTTTAAATTACTAATAGCTATAAGTAGAATAGTAAAGTTGAATTCTTTTTGTAAGTGATTATTAATTATATGTTATGATACTGTATTACTAGCGATTTGCTAAATTGCAATGTCTATAATTCACATACAAACACCCCCTTTAAATGAATACTGTTTAATTATTTTTGTAGTTTTTTATAGATTTTATGATACAGGAAACGTACAATGATGATGATTTGGTGGCCGACTGATTGATAAGTTTATCGTTAAGCTAGAATGGTTCCTCGCATCTGAGCACAATGTAAGTTTGACACAACTATGTGTAGTGATTAACTATTTCTTATAGGTTTGACTTCAAATGTTTATCCTAGTCAATTCTTGTCATGATTTATTGTATAAGCCTATACGTGGGTGGTAGTTATAGAAATTATCCTATATGTGATGTTTTTGCAGGGTCATGATGTTCAGAAAGCCATCTTTAAGTGCAAGAATGCGCAAACAGTGTCCTTCGTATCTCAATTGGACAGTGCAGACTGAGCACATGTTCCCAAAACTTCGTAATCTTAAAAGCTTCACTTTTTCCTTCCTTAATTAAATAAGAGATATTTTTAATATGATTTGTGGAACTATCCCAGCTAAAATATTGATGAAGGAAAAAACAGAGAAAGAACATAGTTAGCCGAAATTTGCATTTCACGATTACATGAAACTATATGCTGGGTTGAAGTTCCAGGCTAAGGAGCCTAGGTTTGAGGCCATAAAAGCATCATGTCATTTGATGGTTCAATTGCAACAGCTTAATGATACGTGCTAAACCCACCACTACAAGGAGGTGGGTCATTAGAGGAGAAATTATCCATCCTAGCATGCTGAGTTAAAGAAGAGAGAATGCTAGCGGCGCTAGTACTTCAGGTATCTTAACTATAGAACTCTATGCTTTACCTAATAAGTCTTGGGTTTACGATACGGGTTGTGGAACTCATATCTATAATACTTCGCAGGGACTTAGAGGAAGCATGAAGTTAAAACATGGAGCTTTGAGTCTGTACGTAGGCAATGGAATGCATGCAGTCGTTGAAGCTATTGGATGTTTTGAATTAGTTCTTCCTAGTGGTTTAATAATTGTATTATACAATTGTCATTCGCACCTACTATTACTAGGGGTGCTGTTTCAATTTCCCGTTTAGTTGACAATGGTTATATACATACATTTATGAATTATGGTATTTCTGTTTCGAAAGATAATGTGTTTTATTTTAATGCAATTCCACATGATGGTATTTATGAAATAGATATCCATAATCTTTATCCAAATGTTGATTCTATTTTTAATGTTAGCAACATAGGAGCCAAACATGCATTGGACTCTTCATATCTTTTGCATTGTCGTCTTAGACATATAAATAAGAAATGCATGAACAAGCTTCAACGTAATGGGATCTTGTAACCCACTCATGATGAATCACTTAAGAAATGCAAGTCTAGTATATATAGGAAGATGGCAAAATCCTTTTCCACATCAGGTGGAAAGAGCTAAGGAGCTATTAGGACTTATACACACTAATATATGCGGCCCTTTTAGAACTATGTCAAAAGAAGGTGTTGTCGGTTACCTAATAATCACTTCACTTCATTATCATGTTGCTCGAATACAAGAAGAAAAAAAGAAGGAAATTAGAAGAAGTTTAGAGAGAGAAACTAAAGAGAGAAAATGAAAGAGAATGGGAAGTTTACTTGCAAGACAAATGTTTACAAATGAACCAACACCATTTTCCATGAAGGAAAATGGTATATATGCCCTACACAACTACATGGTGCGTGTGGGCTTTTACTTGGGTCGGGCTCAGGATTGACTTGGGCTTTAGCCCGATACACATACAAAATTAGCTTACATTTACGAGCCCGTTTACCCTTCTAGCCTATTACAACGTATAATTAATTAAGTGACTGAGACGTAATATAATGAACGAACTTCCTTGTTCGACTCAATATTTTAAGGCTAACAATCTCCCCCGAAGTGAGTTCATTATGACACTCCTTCGTGAGATCAATGAGATTGCTTTTGTCGTTAAGCTCTTGTGATCTTTGTCTCTGTCAACGTTGTAGGCTTGTTCCTTCATGCTTTGTGATCTTTGATCTTAAGCCTTTGTCATTGTCTTTAGACTTCGTCTTTTTCGTCCGAGATCTTTAAATCTTTATCCTTTTGTCTTGATCGTCTTTGCCACCTTGCGATCTTGTGTCTTGACCAACATGCTCATACTTTGCATCATCTTGAAAGCTTGCTAACAATCTCCCTTGATAGACTTGATATCTTTGAAGGAAGATCTTGTATATCAGAGTTTGTGCGGAAGTCTTTGTCTTTAATTCTTGAGCTTTCATGATTCTTGAATCTTGATGCTTATAGAATGTCTTTGTAGTTTGAGCATGAGCATGTGGTAATGAATCCGACTTCAGCTGGAATGAGGCATCACCATCTCCATCTTTATGTATCCTGAAATAAAACAGTTAGCAATAAAGCGGGTGGACGAATATGGCTTTGTCATTCGTCCGGATTTGGTTAGATTAACCTCCGGTTCCGTAGGACCGTTTTACAGTATAAATACTGTACCTGTGATCAGGTAGATTCAAAGAATCTCCTTGACAGGGTTTCCAGCTCAAAGCGTAGGGTCTTCTAACACAGATGTATTAGATTTGCCATGCTTGCTAGTTCTCATTACCGGAACGTCTCAAAGCAGACAACACGGTAAGAGTGAATCAGATAGTTACTATCTTTCTGATTATGTCGTCAATTCATTTACTGGACCTTTATCGATATCCAGTTGACACAAGCTTGATTCATATAGAATCTCGCAAGTCACCTACCGCAGTGCTGTTTGATGATGACACTGGAAGGATTTCCATTCGTCATTGTGAATACTAAAGAGTATCACTCTGAATGTTCTGGCAGAATCACAAGGATAATGCGTAGGACTCTTGTTAACAGCTTGTGAACTTAATGATGTTCAACAAGTGTTTGTCATGGAATGTGTCCTAATGAGATTTATTTGATGATCTCTTGGCTCTAGACTCGATTAGTGCATTTGATGATCTCTTAGCTCTAGACTCTATTAGTGCATTTTGGTTTTTAGTAATCAGAGGCTGGAGCTACTGCCGCCTTTTCAATATTAACTAACTCAGAGTGAGAAAGTCAATAGTAAGTCGTGTGTATCTCCGTGACAAATGAGACAAGTGTCTTTTGAGAGAAAGGCTGGGGGAGGGTTGTGCATAGCATCACTGGGTCCATAAATCGTCGTCACAATGTCAGCAATCAACATTGTGGATCTGACAACATATTATTACCCTGTTCTTCTGCCTAAGGTTATGTGGAGGGCTTCATTCTTTCACCCTTTATCCATACATGTCTTTTTAATTTCCCAACGCCCTTCAATGCTTACCAAGACGCATTATTAACACCTTGTTGGTATTGTTCAGTGTTAATCCAGTCTTAAGACGGCATGACATTTTTTTCCCTTATACACATTCATCTCCAATCATACCTAAGGACTGCTATTCTAACATATGGGTTTCCCCTTGGGTAGATCCCTCCGGTTCTGGTTGGATCATAGGACTGATTCCTAACCTAACCACCTTATGACTTCAGAATCATCGTGAAATTAAGATGTTGTTGGGTATAAGATCGAACCATAAAACCATTTCCGAATAGCACTTTGAGTCTTTTAGATCACATTTTAATTACATTTCTCCCCTTATTTTAAATTCTAAGTCACTTAGTTTTTGAAATACTGTGTGATTAAAATTTGTCTTGAAAAGGCCATGGGGAAAAACGTTGAAGCTTAGCATGAATTATTTGGAACTGTGTCATCTTGCTCCCCCTCAATTTTACATATGTTTGACACCAATAAAAATGATACCAAGTTGTAAAATCGATATAAAATTGAGGTTGAACACTTAGTCATCTTATAACTATCATTCTATTGAATTGTCATTATTATCTTGTTGTTATTAAGAGACTTTTTGGGAATGGTTTGAATACATAAGAATGGTCGTGAGATGATGTATCCAAACTCATTAAACTTTGTTTTTCGAAAAACTCCCCCTTGAAAGATGGAGTGTTGAACACACAATTTTGAAAGATTATGAATCGTCAGTGAGAAATTCTTGAAAAATTGTGTTCAACATTTTGAAAAACATCATGTTAGAAGACTTCTCTTCCAACTCTAAGGGTAAGCGCACTTATGCGTACACTATCCTTTTTCTTGAGCTTAAAACTTTGAATGTCTTGTAAGAACAGCTCAAGACCGAGAAAAGTTGAATTTCTCGTTGTTAGGATAAGTTATCTTTATAGATAAACTTTCCTTTATTTGAAGTCCGGGTTACGTACTGATATTTGCACATAAGCCATCAAGAAAAATTAGAAATGACATGTTTTGAAAGCATTTGAAACTCCTGTTCGAACTTCATTTACACGCCCGTGTCGATATTAATCAACATTTCTAGGTACGTAAATGTTATCGATTCCAAGAGACATGTCGAGAAGAATATTTTTTGAAACATTTTCTGATTTTTTGATTTTGTATTTTCTTTTTGAAATTTTATATTTTTGTATTTTTCTTTTTGAAATTTTATATTTTTGTATTTTTCTTTTTTCAAAAATATGTACATGTTGACCTCAGCATTGTTATGTGATGGTGAAATAGTAATTCCAACTCTTGTCGTGATGTAGCTCTCTTTTCTGCTTGAGGAACAACTTTTGGAACCAGCTTTGAACTTGACAGTTCATTGCTGTGGTCGTGAATTCCGAGTTCTGAACTATTATGATCAGAAGTCATTACTTGTTCATCAGATGAAAATTCCTTGAAGCCCTGGTTTCTCAGATATCAGTCTTTTCAGCAACCAAACTCGAAGTCCTTCCTTTGTAGGATTTAAAGATGTACCTGCATGTATGTTAAGTGTACCTGCACTGACATCAAGAGTTTGTTTGCATTCATACTGGTTAGTGATATCGTCATTTGAACCATTTTGGGGTTTACTGTCAACCTTGGTTGTGCTAGATGTGAATATCTTTCCAGTAGGAACCCACCTAAGACCAACTGTCTTGAAAATTTTACCCGTTGGTTTCCACCTAAGACAAGATCTATGAGTCATTGTTTTCTCATGCACAACGAAAGTCTTTTTGATTGAAGACCTATGTCTTTTTGGGATCTGTCTTTCTGGTTTCTTTGCAAAACTTGTTTGCTCTACGGGTATGTATCTTTTTGTTGTCTTATTGGATGGAACCTTAGCACGTGAGTTGACTTCATTCAGGAATTTTGTTATACAAGAATCATGATTGGCATTAAAGACACATTTCTGGCATGTCGAGCAAACAAAATGTTTGGAGTCAGAAAAACTGCTAGAATTCCTAGAGTGTTCTGCTATGGGTACAGTCGTTGTCGTGACACAACTACTCTTAGATGCAGGCCAATTCCTAGACTTTTGGTTATTGATCCTAGGTTTTGGTTTGCTACCATTTGCTGTGCTTTGTGATCTAGCAGAAGGCATCACACTAGGTTCTGAATTCCTACAGCTTTCTTGTGTCTTTTTCTTAGCTTCCTCTAGGTAGTGATTATGAACCATGTCATTTGAGCTATACCTAGATGAGCCAGGTGCAATCATGTGATGAGGTTTTGCAACAGCAGATTCTCTTTCCTTAGGCAAATAATGTGTAGTGACTGGTTTTGACAAATCGTTATTGACATCAACTTGGGAGGCAAACCGTTGCTTTGAAATTCTAGGTCGTTCAGACTTAAACGCAGTCGGTTGTCTAACAACTAATTGGTTTCTACGTGGTTGTAAAGCCGGTTTCCCTAAGATTGACGATTTTGCAAACTTAGTATTCACACTATTTCCTGTTAATTTCCTTAACTCATTTTTTAATGCTGGAATTGCAAATCCTTTTTCCTAAAGTTGAGCTTTGAAGTCATCATTTTTTGCAATCAAAGAAGTTGTGTGGTTTATGTTCCTAGCTCTCGTTGTCTTGATAGAATTATACATTTCTTTGTAATGCTTTTTCAAAGTCTCGTTTTCCTTAAGTAACTTAGCCACTTTATGTTCCAATTCGATGTTTATTGTTTCAATTACATCTATGTCATGTTTAACCTTGGCTTCATTACTTTTTACTTTCGAAAATTGACCATGTTGCCCTTCTTTTAAAACTTGATTTTGATATTTGAGTTCAAGATTAACACAATGTGCTTCCATTCTTGAAAAATCTTTTTGAAATTGGGCAACTGTCTTTTTGAGACGAATATTTTCAGATTCAAGAGATTGATTTGAGAGTTCAGTTGTCTGGTTATCAGTTAATGTAGCAGGCAAAGGACATGTGTCATGACATTGTTCAGCATTCTGGTCAACCTCTCCTTCATTATTGAATTCGGGTTGCTCAGTATGCTGTTGTCCTATAGCAAAGACATTGATTTCAGCAGTCGTTTGTACCTCAGCCATTGGCTCTTCATCATATATGGGTCTGATATCTGCATCATCAGCATGTGCATCATTCCCTGATCTGCTGCTTGTATCTTGCTCTTTTAATGCTGTCCCACTGCTTTCTGTATCAACCAAACTAGCATCCAATGCTTTACTCGAATCAACCTTATCCTCTGTTGTCTGCATTTGTCTTTCATTCACCCAGCTGTTATACTCTTCTTTATGCTTTGCTCTTTCATCAATCGACTTCTTAACAGATTCCATGTGTTGGATCAGTGTGTCACGGAATTCTGGAATCGCAAGTTGAGTGTATTGGAGAAAGTAGTTGCGTGTCATTACAACAAATTCATCATCCAAATACATCCGTGACTTGATGAACATCTGAAACTGTGTCTCGAGTACTTTAAAAGCAAAGAATTGTGATCCAATCTCGTGAAATTCTTCTTTGTCAAGTTACTTTTTCTAATTGATCCATGTTTAGGAACATGTGCCTATATAATTTCAACATCATGACCAAAGAGTGTTGCACGAAAATAATGCACGTTTGAATCCATACTCTTCTAGTTCCTTTGTACGTTTCGTGTGAAAGATGCTTGAGGTGTGAATGAAGTTTTTGAAAAGATACCATGCAACTCTTTTTTGCTTTGTCTTCTGAAATAGCATCCAATGCTTTAACTTTCTTGAACATCATTCTTGAAAATCTGCAACTTTTTTGTCATCCATCCTTTTCGAAATCGTTTGTGCATGCATATTGTTTTGAGCATATAATCTTCAATGAATCAAATTTTTGAGTATTATATCTTTAAGAGTGAGGTTCCATGCAAGTACATGCGTTGACGTCCTTTCATTTGCCTACTTACCATCTAAACTTGAAGGCTTTATTTCACGGAGCTTGAATATTTCTCAAATTGTGTCTGAGACTCTAAAGGCATCTGGCAGTTGGACTCCAAGAATATTCTTCTTTCTTTGTAATTGTTGTTCCAGTGTATCTATGTTCTGAGAGAACGTCTTGTGAATGTGTCAACATCTTCACCAAAAATATGACTAAAACACGTCAAATTTACTTAATTAGTGATGCCTTGTTCAAGTATACGTAGTGAAATTTGATTTAAGCGTACTAAGACCATTTAGCAACTACCTTATCAAGAGCTTTGCTTTTTTAGCATTTGTTGCATTTGTTGTCTTCCTACATTATAACACGAAGATAAAGTACTTTCGTTTCCAATTTACCGAGAATTGAAGTGAAAATGATTTTGTAGATCTAAGCAGGTAAAGTGATTTGTTGTGGAGTGAGACAATAATGTCACGGAATTTACAAACCTTGATTTAAAAACCGAGAAAGGAATCGTATCTTTCGCGGGAATTTTACAAAATAAAGCAATTCCGTAAAACAAAAAAAATGACAAGAATCGGATCCTATGCAAATCACCTAGTTTGATGCATGCTTGTTCGTTTTGCTGGTTCGGAAGTTGTCGATTTCTAAGTTGTCTTGTTCGGATCTAAGGAAAGCTAGTTCGTCCTCTAGTTCGATTTTGTTTGTTTCGGTTCAACCAAAGACACCTAGTTCGGGTCCAAGCCATAACCACTCGTTTCGAGATCCCTGAAGGATAAAAAAAAAAAAAAGACTCGAGTCGGAAATCCTTAAAAAAATCACGTCATCGGTTCCTCAAAGAAAATCACATACGATCGAATCCTCAAGAAAATTCACTTCGATCGGTCCTCAAAGGAAAATCCCTCGAGATCGGATCCTCTCAAAGGAAAATTACTCGATTCGAGGATTATAGAATCCCAAACAGAAAGACCTCGTTCGGTCAAAAAGAAATAAACCGTTCGGTCCTTGGAAGAGTAAACTCGTTCGAGACGCAAATCCTTGAAGGATAACTCGTTCGGTCCTCACAAAGAGAAATTTGCTCATTCGGTTGATGACACCCAAGACTCGTTCGGATCCAAACAATTACGTTTGCCTCGATACTTTGCTTCTTCCGTCCTTAGCGTTTTGCACAGCAACCAAAAGAACCACCAATAGACGCTTGAAGCAAGAAACTACAAGCACTAACACACAAACCACACCGAATTACCCACAACGCAATCAAAAGAAAACTAAACCCCTCCCGTGCGATGATGACAAAATGTCGGAACCAATATCACTTTCACTTCATTATGATGAACAAGAAAAATAAGATGAGATAAAATATGGAAGAAATTTAGAGAGAAGTTTGAGAGAGAAAATAGAGAGAAAAAAGAGTTGGTTGAATTCAAGCAAATGTGAAAAATACAAATGAGCAATCAACCAACCATTTTCCCATAGAAGGAAAATGGTATATATAAACCCTACACAACACATGGGTCGTGTGGGCTTTTATAACCTTGGGTTCGGGCTCAGGGGATTACTAGGCTTTAGCCCGATACACATACAATATTAGCTTATATTTACGAGCCCGTTTACCCTTCTAGCCTATTACAACGTATAATTAATTAAGTGACCGAGACCTAATATAATGAACGAACTTCCTTGTTCGACTCAATATTTTGAGGCTAACACATTTTCATAATAAAAGATAAAGGCCGAAAGGATTTTTTATTATGAACAATAGATAATCTTTCTAAGTAACTAAACATTATTAAATTTATTATAATTACATTCGTGAATCGTTCATCTACTCAAGTTTATCCATAATGTTTCTTGTTCCTTAACCAAACATGTCCTTATATCATTGAATCAACCCATTATCTTTAGATTGTGACAGTCTATAAGATAATCCCCTTTTCGTAAAATTATCGACTTTTTCTAAGAATACCCAATCCCGTGGAATGACCTGATCTTATGGGTTATACTTTTACCTGTGTGTTTCCATCTATTAACCGGTAATTCTAGTATTATAAATTTAAAGCTTTTGAAACATATCAAAGTTTTTGACGGCGCTACCAGAGATTTATTTTATTCTTGAATCAGTCATTATAATTCTACAAACTAAAAATTTTCAAACTCGCCGTACAGTTTTCTGGCAAACTGACCAAATTTTCTTCAGAAAGTGCGCCGCACATAGCAATTGTGCGCCGGTCTTTTCTACAAAATTCATAAAGTTCCTGCCCCTTTTACAAAACATAATTAGTTTTAAAAGGAGAGCATCAAAAACCAAAAACCCCAAAAACCAAAAACTATAATTTGACCATTTTGGAGATGTGGAATTTATTCCTTATGTTCACAATTGTCAACATCTTGTATTATAGCATATTGTGCATTAAAATGAAAAAAAAAATCAAAAAGAACTATTTTATGCATTGCTTATTTAAATTCTTAAATGTTTATGTTTGTTTGTTAGTTGCTAGTTGTAGCTTATTGAGTTTTGATTGCATGCAAAATAAAAATAAAAATGAAAATTTTAAAAGAATTAAGAAAAATTATAAAAACCATATGTGATAAATATGTTTAAAAAACTGATATTTGCCATGTTCAATAGATATTTAGGAAATATAAAAAATAAGAAATAAAAATACTAAAATTAAAAATTATAAAAGCTTTAAAACTCAAAAAGTACCCCACACTTCTTTTAAAATGCATCGCACTTTCCTGCTTGAAACCAAACAGAATGATTATTTCTTTGTTTTTGAACAAAAGTTGCTTGCATTAAAAAATTCTATCTATTTATTAATAATATGTATCATGTAAAAAAGGTAATTGTTTATTTTGTTTAAAACACAACCCACTAATTGTGTTTTAATAGTTGTCTTATTCTATAGAATAATACCTCTAATTCAATCTCAGGGCAATATTTGCTTAGAGACGAGTGTGGGTTTCGTAATCTTAAGTGACGAAATGGCGAACGAAGAGATCATAGTACCCCTGATCCAAATCAGGAGATTATCTTACAATTAGTATCAAGAACCGGTAGTAAAGGGAAAGAAGTCTGAACGCACTCATTTCTAAAGGATAAAACAGATAAGATTAGTGAGCGGTACATTGCACCATGTTTCGTGAATGGTTTAGAAGCATATGATGGTGAAATTAACTTAGCATTTGATGAGAACCTGATATCGAATAAATTCGCAATTAAGTTGTGTTTGGACTATGAAATGAAGAAAGGAAAAAAGTTGGTTAAGAAAGAACT
Source organism: Tanacetum coccineum (assembly GCA_026074375.1). Classification (NCBI taxonomy): domain Eukaryota; kingdom Viridiplantae; phylum Streptophyta; class Magnoliopsida; order Asterales; family Asteraceae; genus Tanacetum; species Tanacetum coccineum. The sequence goes on along the minus strand of BQNB010009410.1, from coordinate 11,671 downwards.
CATTGTTGCTAAGTGATGGCTTTACTTTCTGTGAAGCTCATCATAAACCCGAGAAGATGATTTTGTAGCCTGAGAGTCATTTGGGAAAGACATAATCTCCTTGAGACTAGCTAAACGATTTGATTTCGAAACGGGTGACCACCATGTATCCTGAACCGGATCATTGAGGATCGATATCTGAGAAAACAAGAAAGAGCTCAGACAATTAGGATCAATTACTTGATTTTAATTTTGATGATGTGCCAAAGTTTGGAAAAGAACTTCCTCCATTTGTATGCAAGATGGGGAAGAGAAACCGTAATAAGAAACGGGCAATGGAGAACCTTAATTTTTTCTATCAAGATATTGGAGCATCTTCATCAGCTGGGGGTCATTTAACTCAAGAAGAGGCGGCAAAAGAGGCATTGGCAATTAGGATCAGCCAAAAGTTTGCTCTGTTAGAATAAGAAAAACAAAACATAGTCCCGAAAAATCAACGTTTATATGTAATCGAACAATGGCCTATCAGACAATACAAGAGATACTCACATGAACTAGAAATAGAAGTGGAATAGATGGAAAACTGGAAAGAAGATAAGGAAAGCCGTAAAAAGGATTAAGGAGAAGCATTGAAGGAAAAGACGATCCTGGTGCTTTATATTCCTATCAGATTGAGGGAAAAAAAAGTTAACGAAAAGCGCGTTGGCTGACACTGGGTCAGATATAAACACCATGCCTTATCGAATCTATGAAACATTAGGAAGAGAAGAGATGAAGAAGATTGATAGGGGAATCACGATGATAAATCATACCCAGGCGGAAGCTATGGGAAAACTCTCTAATGTTCTTTGTCAAGTGGGGGTAACTACCATAATTGCAAAATTTCTTATCCTGGATATACCAATCGACCATGATGCACCAATAGTGGTTGGTCGGGGATTCCTTTATACGATGGGCAGCATACTTAACACCCCAGAAAGACTTTTCTCAACCTTTGATGGAGTCTGTCATCAAACCTTCCGAGCCGCAAGATTCGATGTTCTAAGAACAGCTGAGAGTGATAGTGATGATGAGGAGGAATATGTGATCAAGAGAAATAAGTTTAGAGCACTGATATATGGCCCGAAACCCGCTCCATATCTAAACTGTACCAATCCGGAAGATCGATCATAAGCTATACAAACAGCAACTAACCCATTTCGGAAAATTAGTGTTTGGAAGAAAGCAGTTAGTTTTCTTGGTTCATTACCAGTGCCATTAAAACAAGTCAACTAGAAACCTGATCATAAGGGATGCTACACTAACGAAGAAGAAGCAACAAGACAGTGGCGTACAGAAATAAGGTTGACTGATCCGTATGGGAACATTTATTTGCAAGGATTCACAACAAAGAAAACAGACTGAAAATTATCAAAGTACCACAAGTTGAATGATATCATGTCACCCAATTAGTTTATGAAATAAAGTATTAGATCAACTTGGAATAAAGGAGTAGCTATCTACTCCTGTTTTACTTTTTATATTATGTTTTAAAAATAAAATCATATGTATAAATCTATAATGGATTACATTTGCTGTACGGATATTAATCCAATATATGATATATTACTATTAAGTTAATGTGATGGATTGAGATATTGTTTAAATTATGCGTATAATGTAAGATTGTGTAATCAGTCAAATATTAAATATATATATATATATTCTATATATTATATAAAATATTATAAGATCTAATATATATATAAATAATATATAATATTCTAAAAAAAGGGAAAAGTATGCCGCACTTCTGGGAAGTGCGCCGCACTTCAGAGCAGTTTTGCATAAATAAACTTACGTAACACGATTCTGAGTCATTATAAAAACACACACCCTCAAACATAAAACCGCCAGGTTTCTCACAAAAACAAAGGAAAGGTTTCAAAAATCAATCCATCAACCTTCTAATCATGCCTAGGGTATGTTGATTTCATTCCTTAGACTTGCCTATCATTAATTTGTTTAATTTCTTGATTATTAGGGTTAAGTATAATTAGATTAGGAAAGCCTTAATCCATGTTTTATATGAATAATTAACCCTTATAATTATGATATTTAGGAGTCGTTTAACTCATGCATGCTTGATATTGATTAAATCTGAAAGTGCACTATTCATATTATGATTTATGATTAAAATTATTATTGGAAAATGATAAAAAAATTCAGAATTATTATTTTCAGCCCAGAAAGTACGCCGGTTTTGCCCTAAAACCGCCGCACTTTGCCTATTTTCAAGAAAGTACGTCGTACTTCAAGGAAGTGCGCCACACATTTTACATCAGAAAGTTACAAAATGTTCCTAAAACCATCAAAACACTCATTAAACGTGCTAAATCATTTCTAACATAACTATAACTTTATTGTTGATTTTTTTTTATGTGTAGACCCAAGGAACACATGATAATGAGGCCAGATCATCAAGATCCAAACTCCCAAGACAACACAAAACAGTAGAAGAACTATTACTTCTACAAGTTCACCATGAGTTTTTGCTATGGGAAGTATATAGCCGAGAAGCTAAGTCTAGGTACAACACTAAATTGGCCCAATTGCTTCCTAGACACATTTACTTACCTTGTGTTGTGAACTGGGATGTGCTGAACCGAATGGGTTGTGATGGAGAGATTGATGACATGTTAAGAAATAGGTTGCTTGAAGATGGATCGGATGAAGAGATATTTACTTCAGTGGCTTGGATTAGAGCTTTTAATATCAATGAGCCAATTTATGCCGAGCTTTTCAATGAGTTTTATTCTACTTATGGGTTTGATGAAGTGTGTGCTGATATGGAATTGCATCGAAAGATATCAAGTTTAGACTGGGTGGACGAGCTCACAATTTAACCTTGTTGGAGTTTGCTCGAAGGTTGGCACTATATCAAGCGGTTGAGCTAGAGGAAGAAGGTTTTAATGTTTACTTTGAAGGAGGTTTGCGTAATGATGATAATTTTAACGCTCGGGATTATTGGTTAAGCATTAGTTGAGAGGATAACCTTGGTTTATCTAGGAGTCATACTTCTACTATCAGGAACCCAATTTTGAGGGTGGTCCACAAAATGATCACTTATGGTTTGTGTCAAAGGACGACTGGGTAAATAAGAATTCAAAGAATTATTTAAGGCTTTTCTGAGTATGTTGATGCCTAACACCAAAATGGGTATGCAAATGTAGCTTGGGTGATTGCGAAATGGATGAAGAGGAAAGGAGCTGGGACTTAGAAAGAGAGTCAAATCTATTGTGGTTAGTTTATCTCAAAGCTTGCTAGGAAGTGCAGGGTGTTGACAAAGGATGTGGTAAGGAGTTTGAGTGCTCTAATTTACTGTAGAGATCTGGATACGATTACACTTAAATATGATTCGACACTGAGGGTAAACTTATCCTGAAGACCCACAGTCTGTGGGGGTGTGCCTAGAGTGGTATATCCTAGACTCCGAAGAGGTCATCTATGAGGATTTGTTATATGATAGATGGGTAGGATGGAGATACGCCCAAGATGTATAGAGCTGATGGAGTATGCAGTCCATATCACTGAGACATGTATCAGGGAATTTTGAGCTATAGCTGGGGTTTATAGTGTTCCACTGCAGGGAGCCTACAACCCACCTGGCTATGCTCAGCCGCAGTATGACCAGTACTATCAGCAGTACCAGCCTCCACCACCACAGTATCAGCAGCAGCAGGATGACGACGAGTAGTGTCGAGATGGCACAAGTTGGTTGTGTGACCGCATGTTTAGGGTCACTTATGTTCTGAAAACAATTTCTTTCAAAACATTATTATTATTATTATTATTATTATTATGGTGTGTAAAATGCCTCTATTGGCATTAAAACAATATTATCGTAATTTCTATTAATAATTAATTAGGATTATTATTATTATTTGTTTGCGCAAATGTTTGTATTTGTGACAGGAAGAAGAAAAAGAAAAAGAAAGACGCGAAGCAGAAATGACATGAACTAAAGATTCAGAATATCAAACACAATTGAAAAGTATTATTTCACTTTCTCATTTTATCTTTCTCTATAATATTTTCACATTGAGGACAATGATCATATTAAGTATGAGGGGGAGATAAACTAGAAAAGTTAGAATTTTTAAGAAATGTTAAAAGAAATTTTTGAAAATAACATTTTATTGATCACATTTAAGCAATCTGACTCTGGATTGATAACATTACTAGCATATTTATACCACCCAAAAAAAATTATGAGGTTTAGATCTTAAGAATTCAAGTATCCATCTTTGATACCTAAGATGATCATATTACGGCTGTGTATTTGTAGTTTTGTTGCCTTTTCTAGAGTATTGGAATCGATTTAAATTAATATGAGTGTGCTGTGATTGTTAATTCAGAACTTGTGCTTGAAATCCTTAGAACCGCATTAGGAATACGTTCGCCGTGTAATAAAACGTTTACTGATAAGAGTTTTCATAAAAGTTTAGATCTGAGTTTTTGTACAAAATCAGTTAAAAACCAAACATACTAAGCTTTAAAAATAAGCAGATGGACAATGAAATAAGCCACCAGATAAGCCCAAATAAGGACGGAATAAGCTCGAAATAGGTAGCGAACCACCAAGAAGACCAAACTTTCTTTTGATATTGAATAAAAATGACGAAGGATTAAAAAGTTTAAATCTTTTTGCCAAGAAAAACCAAGTCGTGGCTTTTTGTACCAAAATAAGCCACGAAAAAGACTGATATAAGCTTAAATAAGCTGTAAATCACAAGACAACACAACAATATAAAAGTGACAGATTTAAGATAACAAAATCGAGACCAACCAGACACAAGATAAACCAGACCCAAGAGTGTGTAGCCATGGCTCTTGATACTAATTGAAAGAAACAAAGAATCTAAGATCCGGTGGTCTTGGTGAATCAAACTATATGATAGTCATATTTAGAGAGAGAAAGTAGAGGGAGAAACTTGTGTGTGTAAAATGAATTAAGAATGAAAGATTACAAAAGCCTCAACCCTTCTATGGAATCCATAGAGGGGTATTTATACCACCACACATTACATAAGAATCCTATATTAACTATTCTAGTCCCTGTGTGTGGTGATATGGTATACTATGTTATTTCCGTAAATGTCGTCACGTAAAGTGAATTCCTAACAATCTTCCCCCACGAGATGATATACGGAATTACTTACAATATTTTCCTAACAAGTACATGATGATTAAGAATAAAAACTTCCAGGAAGCTTCTAATGCTGATGATGTCTTCTGTGATCTTTGACTTCAAGTCTGCACTCCAACATGAATCATCTTTGTAGTACCTCGTAGGAGAAATATTGTAATAGGCATAAACTAGGTAACCCATACACTTCTTGGTTAAGGAGAAGCTTCTGAATCAGCTTCCCCCTAATTCATGCCACATATTCATCATTTAGAAGCTTTTAAAGCTTCCCCCTAAAGTAGCAATCCTCTCTTGAGTAGTTTCAAAGCTTTTTTACAAGCTTAGAATAATTAATTGCACATCAGAATTAGTAGGATACCACATCAAATATTACTACTTCTTTAAGAATAAGCTTAGTGATTGATCGTTCAGGGAAAACATTAACTGGATCAGCAACGTATCTTCTCATGCTTGAATAATTCTTCTCACAACTCTTCCCCCTGGAAATTCAAATAATGCATACTACCTTACACAAGATATCACTTCCCTCATGTGGTTGAAGAAATGCACCCAAAATCCACAAGTTAAAGCTCTGATTATCTCTGCGGTTATGACATTAGTCTTCTCGGCATTGCCTAACCAAAAGATTTTCAAGAAAGATGACTTACACAAGCTTTCAAGAAGAAGAAAGGCAAAGGCATTAAGATCTGAAATATGGTCTCGGGTAGGTCTTCTTCTTGTTTTCAAACCGAAACAAAGATGAGATTATAACCCAAGTGTTATACTTCAATCTTTATGTTCGAATATTAAAAGGGTTAATCCCACCACAGATCGATGATGATGTTTTCTTTTATGGTTTCGATCTATTAAGATCATGGCACAATTAAAACCCACGAAGAAAAATGAATCTGAGATCCATTTCTTTTTAT